>JAQIVZ010001072.1:0-41430 GCA_034700945.1 Arrhopalites spinosus | reverse complement strand
GGAAAAAAGGTCGAGTTTAGGCAGGCGACTTTTTTTCGCCTTGCTAAATGCTGGTCTTTTTCCAGGCGGCTTCCTATGAGGACCGCATCTTTTACTGTACTTAGTCGCAAGCTTCCCTTTCTCCAATGCTTTTTATATGGCAATTTTCGCCTGGCCGCCTGGACGCCAGGCCGGAATAAAACAACAAACCCGTAGACTCAGCTTGTCAAGCTGAGCTTGAAATTCAATCTAATTTTTGCTGTGTATTGTGTAATGTGTAAGTAAGTTATTACTTTTAATACTAGTATTTAGTTTAAAGTTGAATGGCACATGAATATATGGGGACAGAGATTTAAACGTTCAATCAGTTCTTAAACCTGCATTAATTAAATTGACGTATAATTTGACAGGCTAAAGGGGTGTACATTTTCCTTACGTTTAATTTGGGGGGGGGGAGTAAAAACTTTATATTTTTCCATGAATGATGGGCTATGCAATGCACTATATAGTATAGGACTTAGCTGCTAAGTCTTAGCAAGCAAGTCAGATGGTCTAATGTACACATTTATTCTTATTAAAAATAATATAACAACTTTATTCCTAACAAAAATTAAAATTAAAAGAAAGAAAGAAAAAGCAAAAAAGTGCAAAATTTTAGCTGACCTCGGAGTGATTTGAACACCCAGCCTTCCGATCTGGAGTCGGACGCGCTACCAATTGCGCCACGAAGCCTGTCTAAAGATGTTTGAGGTTGAAGGGGTATTCATAGAAAAAGAATTCCAAAGCATAAAGAGACTGATAAGGTTAGATAATAGACCGTTTGTTTAAATCTGTAACTCGACTTACTACTACTCTACTCCGCCATAGTGTCTAATGTATTATGAATCATAATTTATGATAGAGGCAAGGATGGGGCCTAACACGTCCCTACACATCGGGAAAAGAGTTGTGGATAGACTTTAATGATTTTAATAAACTGCCTAATGGCATGTTAAACACGCCCAAAATGAATTTTTTCTCTCTCTTCAAATGCATCAATTGTTTAATTAATTATTCTCATTTTAGATACAGATATATTCATTTTCAAGTAACAGGAACAAAACATGATTAGACATGTTGTACAATTGGTCTCAATGGAAATCCATGAACTTGACAAATACACATGGATTGACATTTAGACCTAGACGTCTTGTTGGCCAGTTTTCTTTCTACTTTCAATCTCATTCTGATGTAGGGTCCAAATAGTTTGTGGTAACAATTGAGCATTCCATCCTCACAAAATTTATCGATGCAAACATTCGTACGATTCAGTCGAGTGTAGAGAGACACAAATTTCAAATATTCTTCATGAATCTTGAGGTCCACAAAATTCTTGATGATCTTCCCACTCAAGATAACAATGGCCAGGATGAGAAATGAGGCCACACCAATAATGATCCCATAATAATAGTAAACTATACACACACAAATCAAAAATACAAATTATATTTGATACTCTAAGCAATTTGTCTGATTTTACCTGTGATTTATGTTTTAATAAGTACTCACATTCGTCTCTTGGTAATGTGAGATTAGTGCAGTGGTCAACTTCATTCTTGATGACGAGGGACAGGTTATGTTGCTCGAATTGCTTGGTCGACCTGACACACTCAAAATATCCGTCTTCTCCTATTCCGTACTGACATCCTGCCTGAATACAGGACACACAATCCTCATGGGCCTGGCATCTCACCTGCAATTAGTTTTAAAAGATTATTACAATAAATAGAGAAGTAATGATTTTGATGGATTAAAGAGCAACAAATTTTCCCACAGTTCTTACCCCATATTGATACATTTTTGATGGAAATTAAATCTTTTTCACGGATGAGGAAAATAATATTTGGAAACTGAATTTGAGTCAACTTTTTCTCTTCTTGTGCTTCGAATACGAGATGGATGACGATGAGAAGTCAAATGGATAATTTTGATGGGCCTACATCGGAAGAGGAGACTATGGAACTGGTCTATAAGAAGGAATAAATGGCGTGAGTTTAATTTAAATTTATGCACAATTAAAAATTGACTCGACTCCTGTATAGGTGGAAGTCCCGACTCCCTCTTTAATTTCTGTTGATTTCAAAGGCTGCATTCCTTAAAACATTCGTTTAAATCAGCCGAGGGTTGCTCTTATCGGCGAATCTTATCTCTTTACTCTTTGAGACGGAATACAGTAAAACTGATTTCTTTTAGCTTTTACTTTATTCAATGAAAGATTTTAAAACAATTTTTCTAAATAGACAATGCCTGGAAAGAGTGTGGACAATTTCTGCCCGAATTTTTGGGACCTCATCGGAGATGCTGGAGAAGACAAAGAGATAAAGCTTAGAAGGCTTCAATCCATCTTGGACGAAGATAGGGAAAAATGTTTTATGAAATTTCTGTTGGAGATGCCACTTCCTAAAAAATTTTGATGAAAAAAAGTCTATTGTTTTGAATAAAGTTGGTTCACTTTGCCCTTGTTTGTTCCAAGTGAGTAAGTACATGGGATATTCCTGAGCCCTTAACTCCTCCTCTCCCCTTTCTAAGGGGAACCATTTCCTATAAAAGCAAAGGCTTTGCCCGTTTTTGATCAGTCTTTGGTTGGCAGTTGAAGTGAAATATTTGTTCTCCTTCGCTTGTTCTGACGTTTTTTTGATTGGACCGTGAAAACTTTGACCGCAAGGTGAAATAATTTTCGTATTTTTTTCGTCTTTGTTTAGTGCTTTTTTTTATTTAATTGTCTTGCTTTTCATCATCAATTCTTATTTTTTGTGATTATTCATAGAAACTGTGATAATTGTACCGGTGCGTTCGTTGAAAGAAGATGTTTAAAATGGACATGGGTCATCCTCCTGAAGAGGCTTTCAAGGAAACTCATTTAGTAAGTTGAACAAAGTTTATTTCAATTTCAATCATGTCATTCAATCAATTCCCTCAAAGTCACACAACTATCTTTCAATTTCCATGTTGATCTTCCTAGTCTACAAAAACAAGAGATTGAAATAATAATTAAATGAACAATGTCTTTAATTTATTTTGTAGGCGGTGAGTTTCTTTGAAGAGTACAAATGTTTAGATTGTTCAATCTGTGGCAATCTCTTTGGATTTCAACATCGATCTGGACCAATCCAGTTATTCTGCTCACAACGTTGTCTCACGCTAGGAAAATATCAAATTGGGTGAGTTTTTTCAATCAAGATGTACCAGCTCTATTGTTTTTTTTCCTAAATTATTTTAATATTCTTTGTTTCTTCATTATTATTAACAATTATGTCCGTTTTCTTTTCCATTTAGTTGTAGACGACACAATCTGGGGCTGCCTGAGCTTGTTGTTTCTAAACCAGAACTAGTTTCCATGTCCCAACAAACTGATGACTGGAACAGTCTCTGGGGTCAAGAAAATGTCAAAATCGAAAAAGATGATCGAAAGAACGAGACACTTTCCCTTAAATTCAACAGTCTCTGGCATCAAAGTGTGAAAATCGAAAAAGATGATCGAAAAAACGAGCCACTTCCCATTGAATTCAACAGTCTCTTGGGTCAAAGTGTGAAAATTGAAAAAGATGATCGAAAGGACGAGCCACTTCTCATTAAATCCAATAGTTTGGACAAGAATCGTATTCTTGGAATCCTCCGGGGGAGGAATAGGACAAAGAATCTTGGACCATCCCAAAATCTTCAATTGTCTTCCTCTGTAAGCTACTGATCTAATTTTATTGTAATATTTTATTTCTAAATGTGATGGCAGTGTGTGTTAATTTTTAACATTTTTAATGATCACAGGTGAATGAGACAAATTTAAAAGTAGAGACCCCAACCATTAAAAATGAAATCAAAGGTGCTGCTGACAAGATTTCAACCTCATCAAATGGGAGTGTGTCTAATGTCTCATTGTTGATTAATGAGCTGGAGAAAAAGTCATCAAATGGGGAAGTCAAAATATCATCCAAAGTTTGTCAAATGAATGGAATCAACCCACGAGCTGTCTTACTATCATCAACTAAAGGGTCCACTCCTCCACCAGTCAAAATTCAGACTCCAGTTTTGCCTGTTCCAGTACAATATGAAAAGCCACAAAATAGTGTTCCTAAACTTGTATTAATCAAAGGACCAGGCACGGCCACAGAGTCATCCCCAGTAATTGAGAAACCAGTTGCTGACAAGAAAATATGGACCATCAAGAACTTGTCCATGTCAAAGTCTTTGGTCAATTCAGCTCCCTGTACAGTTCTTCATCCTTGGAATATTCAACAGTATCACATTCAAGCAACTGCAGATCAAGATAAATTAATTTCCCTTCAAAATGCTATTGCAGAGTATTCACATGAAGGTACTTACTATAATTATCTTTTTTAATTTCCTGTCGTGATTTTAGATTGGTTTTAATTGAGTTTATTCATGTTTATTTATTTTTTAGCTTCATCTCCCACTCGAGTACCGTCTGTCAATGACATTCTCTTTGCTCCTTACGACGATGAATATTTCCGAGCCAAGGTGACTGTCCCAAGTAGTAATTTGAACGATCATCTACTCGTTTCTTTTATCGACCACGGTGATGAGCAAATGGTCAAGCTCTCTGACTGTCGAGAACCAAAAGATGAAATAATGAGAGTAAGCCCCATTTTGCATTTAGTTTATTATAAGTACTAATTTTTAACTATTCTCATTTTTTAAATTGTTTTGGTGTTTATGTAGGAACATCCAATATACGGAGTAGTATTCTCTTTGATACTCGGTGAGAAATTCCCTGAAATTTTCAACAAGGACTTGATTCCCCAAGAAGTTGTCTATGAAGACGTGACATTCATGACAGTCGTAAGTTATAAATAAAATATACGTATATTTCATTTTTCATCAAATCCATTCATTAATTTAATTATGATGACTTTGTGTATTAAAAGGACAAGAAGTGGCATGATGGTTTTGCTGGGAAGCTTCACTTGAAAGATGGAAAGACAATGAATGATGTCATCGACGACCTAATCAGAAAATCTCGATCTTCTCCAAAGATATGGACTATTCAGAATGTCAACTTTTCGGACAAGATTCAGTCTGGAGCTGTGGTTCTTTTCAACTTCCTTTGGAATCTGGGCAAAATGACTCTGATGGCAAAGAAGGATAGACTTATTTTGGAAAAATTACAACAAAAGATTCAAGAGTTTGCTGCCAAAGGTAATTAGGAATATTAATAAGTCATTTATAAAATGCATTGTTTGTTACATTGCAAATTTTTATATATTTAGCACCCTCCATGAGTCGGACTCCTCAATTAAACGAAATAGTCATTGCTCCGTATGACAACCTGTACTACAGAGGACGAGTGAGTGAAATTAATGGTTCCAACATCCACGTCGTCTTTATTGACTATGGAGATCAAGCCACTGTCAAATTATCTGACATCAAGGAGACGAATGATGACATTATGAAGGTACAACTTTCTTCCCTATAATAATTAATTAAACAATATGACTTGTACTAATTAATTAAATTTTTATTATTTTATAGGATCCAATTTATGGAATTTGTTTGCAAATCACTAGAGTCAGTCCAGAATCTCCGTTGCCAGAAGAGGAGAAAAAATGTGCCGAATTGGAGCAACTCGTACAATCTGGAGGTGTGCTCTCAATTGTAAGTCTATTGCATAGTATAATTTCTACATGCTAAATTATTTTTTGAACATTTTGTCATAATTCTGATGCTTGAATAAATTTTCTACTTTTTCAGGAATCTCGAGATGATCCTACTCTTTGGACAGGTCAATTAAGAGTTGGTGGCAACAAAACTTGGAGCGACTTTGTAAAGGAAGTTGCTTAAATTTTGGAGGACTAATAGAAATCTCCATCGTCGACAAGTATATTAATTTTAAATAGTCATGATTTTTGTTTAACTCGAATTGTTTTTTAGAAATATTCGTATATAACATTAGGTTTCAAAACATTAGAAAGTACAGACCAATTAACCTAACGCTCTTTTGTACTAATACTTTAGTAGTACTTTTTGTTTATACTGATGAACTTTTGAAAAAAAGGATAATTAATTTTGCTGTCCTCATGTCGTAATCGTAATTAAATTTTAAAAAATAAACGGGGAACGTTTGAACTCTACATCTAATCTTAACCACCAACTTATTTAGCATTTTTCTAAGGAACAAAATCACATGGAGCATCTTACACCTGTACTTTCCATGTGTTTCAAAGACTTTTCATTTGCATACACTGGTCACCTTCACCACTCTGCCCATTTGACCCAATAATTTTCCTCCAGGATGAATAAATATATTAGTAGCTATGTATATAATATGTAATATTGGAAATACTTTTTCACAACGTCTATGTCTTAAATATAGACTACGGGAATAATTTTCTCTCTCCACCAAAATAGACAAGTGACGTTAAAGTTTGACAAAAATTAAAACATTTCTCTCTTCTTCTATTGCCTACAATACAAAAAGGAGGGAAAATAGTTAACTCCTTTCACATGCAAGATTGTTTAATTAATTGTTGTCATTTTAAAATTATATGCCACTTGAGCAGACATTAATCATTACCATGCAACGCCAGCAAAGCGAGATCACGAGGGCTCAGGCAAAAGTTGAAAAACCAATCGGAAGCTCTGTTCTCAATTTGTCGTGGTTACTAAATATCTTTCGTTTTGGATTTTGGTTTGTCTTTTGTCTCCCAAATACACTGCCCGGCTCTCCGGACGGAAGACGAGGGTTCTTTGAACCCTCTTTGAACCCATTACTGATGGACCTCATAAAAAATGGATTTTGTTCTGTCAGTGGGCACGGCCGTGCCCACTGACATAAAGCCGTGCTCGGCTTTATTCACGGCTCAAAATGGAACACCCCTTGGGACGGTGGCAACTTCAATAAAATATTGTGCCCTCCTTGCAATTCCATTCATTGGTTGGCTCATCATTGAAATATTTTTTGTCATTCTTGGAAATCCCCTCTTATTCTCTACCCTCTGGCTCCTCGTCACCATCACTGGACTGGTGGCTGATCATTTTAATACCACTAATCCCATTTTTACCCCCCGAACAAGAACCCGACCTCAATTTAATTCACAAACTAGTAGCCAGATTCGAATTTCGACAGGAGTGGCCACAGCTCCCACAGATGAGAATTCAAAGGTGAGAATTCAAAGGAATCCCTGAAGTGGGGATTCAAACTCCGAAAATATCCCAAAACGTCCAATGCCAACTTTTGAACAGTGAGAAAGAGCAAGTGGCAAATGTTTGAGAGTACCTGAGACTAATTGAAGAGTCAAAAAATGGGGAGAAATTAGAGGATTAATTAATGAGGAAAATGGTCCAGCATTTAATTTATTAAATGGAGAGGATCACGTAACACCAAACCAATTGAATGAAAAAAAAAACTTTTTAAAGGAAATCCCAACCATTTGGGCGTATGATCATTTAATTACAAATCATTTGTTAATTCATGAAAAGAGTTTTGGCTATTTAAATTACATAAATGTTAGAAATGTTAAACCTGAAATCGGAGAGAGACTTTAAAATCCTAATGTATGCCAACTCTCCTACCATCAGGTTAATCATTGTGAGTGGCGTTCAAATTACACAAAGCAAAGATTTTCTGTCCCATTCCATTTAATGATTGATTTTATTTTCTATTTTTATTTTATGGTATAATCAGAGACAAACAAAAGAGCTGTTTATGCTAATTTATCCTCATCATTTTGTCTTTTGAATCTTCACATTTAAAAATATTTAAAATTGAAGGAATAATTTTTGTTACTTCGACGCCGTTTGGAGTTTCGAGTGTGAGGAGGTGCGGAACGTGTGAGGAAGTTTCCAGTTTTGGTGTATGTAAATTATTCATATACGGAACTGGAAAGCTCAAATTTTAAACTTGTGTGATGACCCCAAATCATCCAATTATTTTTTTTATATTTCACGTTTTAAAAACTAAATATTTAGGTTTTTTCCAGTGTAAAAAATTTATTGTCAAATAACTTATTTGAAATAAGTTGACATGATAATGCTTATCTATAAGCCAAAGAGATTTAATTCAAATTATATTCATTAGTTCAATAAACAATTTATTGCCCTTAATTTTTTGGCAAGTAGCCAAGAATGGCAATAAAAAATACTACAAATTTCACTTAATATAAAAAATAATCAGCTACCAATACCAATGTTTTCTTGTAGATTCTTCTTCAAAAAATTGTTGCCAAAAAAAAGTTCTAATGTGTAACTTTCCACTGAAAAGTTTTCAACAATTTTTTTGTCTACTAAAATTGTGGTTGTTCTTTAGAAAACAAAATGATTATAATCTGTTAAAATTTAGTCAAATAAAAATGAAACATAAATTGGCAACAAAAGACAAAAACAAAGATTCGGCCAATGTGAAAAAAATTGTTTTTACTGTAATGTTACAAAAATCTCTACAATTACACTAAATTGGAACTTTAATACGGATGAGTCAGAATAAAGAATTTTGAAGTGATATTTAATTTCGTATGTGTTACTTATGGCTAGCATTAAAAAGGGGATGAAAGAGTTGTGCAGAAAATATGCAGAAAGTTTTAATGGGAATAATTTAACAAAGATTTAGCATAAGATTCTAATGATATCCTCTGTCTCTTAACAAAATAAATTACTAAAAAGTGTACACATGTGTCTATTTAGTTTGGGTGCTATGAAAAATGTAAGGATTGGGGAGGGGGATAATAAATTGAAAATAATGGAGGAAGAGGCGAACGAACTTTGTGTTGTTATTTTTCTCTAATTTCATTGATACGCTAAAATTGCATAAGATTTATGAGAATGTAAAGAGGAAGAGTTGGAGATGGCCAAGAGAGTTTTTGAGAGGGGGGAAAGTTGCTACCTGCATCATGACGAGATGCTCATCTTCTATTTTTTTGGCATGTTGATGCAATTCATTTGGTATAATAGTATACTCTCTTTTTGGCATAAATGATTGAAAAGCAGTTATTCTGCATGATGCTACAGTATAGAGACTCCCTATTGAATGCACACACAAGATGAAGAAGATTTTTGGATGATAATTTGGCAGTCAACTTGTCATTTTTGCACACACAAAGAGTAAATAGTGTTCAACTAAAGTACCATATGGGATGATGATGATTATCTTTATTATTGGAGCCACATTGGCACAATTTACATTCCACTCTCACCTTGTCTCTTTTATGTTCTTGCTGTCCCATTCTCTTTTTTTCAGAAGTTTTCAACAAGACAACAACTTTATCATTGTATTTAACAGTCTTTCCTTCCCATCTTCTTGGTTAGCTAGTTTACTTGTGTTGTGGCAAAAATTCATCTTTTACTTTTGAACAAAATTGTGTAGAGACATTATCATGATTTATAAAAAACTTTTACATTGTTTTACAATTAATATTTTTATTTTTATTTTAAATTCTCTCTTACTCCCAGTCTCATCACATGTGTCTCTCACTTTCCCACTTTCACGTAAATTTCATTTAGACTTTCTCAACAGTTTCTGGACAAAACCGCCTTGCGGTCAGCCAAAAGGTAAGAAAAATGAGAATTTTTATTGTTCAAAATTATTGTTGTCATCTTTCCCTTTAATTTTAAGTTCATTTAAAATTATTTTCAACTTCTGCGTAATTCATTTTTGGGCTCTAAAAAATTATGAATTCTGTCATAAGTGACATAAAAATCTGCTCTATGTCATGATGAAGGTCTCATGTCGACCTAGGAACATGTGTCAACCTTTACGATGGATATGATGCAGTAAATTATTTGATCCAGTACATGTCCCGTTTATGACAATGTCAAAATGTTTACTGATCACCCCTATCACCCAATTGTAATGGGTTTCCTGAAAAAACTACAAAATTGTGATGGTCACTGTATTAACATGAGACTTTTGACATTGGTGACTTTGAAGAGCTGTACTACTTGAGAATACAAAGTCGGGGATAGTCTGTGAATTAAAAGAATTTAAATTAATTTTTTATAGGGAATATTAAGACAAGCTTAATTGCGGGAGGTGCCATTAATGTCACTTGGCATCTTGGCTATGCTCATTCGGTATATTTCTACAAACTTTTTTGAAGATTTAGTCAAGGTAAATTTAAATTAAATGACTCAATTTAATAGGGAGGTTACCGGCTGGAGTTACTGAATAGGTAAATTAATTTAATCACATTTATGGCACATATGAGAGTTGCTGTCGGATGAACCAAAATAATTAATTTTTTGTAGTCGGGAAGAGAAAATATTGGACCTCACTCCAGTCACTAAAGACAATGAATTTGTACAAGGATTGACCACGTAAGTTCATATTGTAATTGTCTTTTACAATATTTTTGTCAAAACAATAAAATTACTGTAAATTGTTTTTAGTGCCCAAGCCCATGAAGTTACTTTACCACGTAAGTACTGAATTCATTAGAAATTATTTTTTATGAAAAATTGCATGAAATGCGAGTATTTTTTTGGACAATTTCAGTGGATGAATGTCGTGGTTGTACAATCAGATTATTGCGTCAAGTGCCGGAATTTTCTCCAGATTTTTTCTTTTGGTCTGTTATTATGAATCATATTTTATTATTGTATTTTATATTGTTTATTTAGTTCGTCATAATTTATAAACACGTGAATTTATTAATACCTGGTTTAGGTCTTGTGCGGACGTTGACATTGTGGCCAAGAAGAATTATCGAGAGACTTGTAGCAACGCTGGGAAATTTGTTAATGGCCAATGCAATTGTTATAATGGTACCCTCAACTTTTTCTACAATTTGTAAATGATTGAGTTGAAGTAGAAATTAATTTGTTGTACATTTTCTTGTAGACTATTGGGGGAATCGATGCCAGTACAAAGATGAGGTAAGTTCTATGAGCCCATTTACAAATCTCAAATTAAATTTAGAAAGGCCACTAATTTTGTACACATTTATGTAATGATCATTAATTATTCGTGCTGGTGTAGTGTGAGAATGATCGTGACTGCAACATTGGAGGAAAATGCATTTATTTAGACGGATCAGCCCTTCCTACAAAGCAGGTTATACATAATAAAATACTTCAATTTAATTGAAAAGATGATTACATAATCCATAATTTTGATTATTTTTCAGTGCTTCTGTTCGGGACATTATTTTGGTGAGAAATGTAGTCGATTAAATCCACCGTCCTTACCCAAATCACCAGCACAATTAGATTTGTCGAAACACATTAAAGTGCCATTGTCTGAGAGGATGACCATGTTCTTTAAGGTTTGTTTTTGTTTTTTGGTTTGAAAACTCATTCAGTTTGTTTTAATATAAATACTTTTTTTTATTGTGTCGAATTTTTAGACAAAACTTGGAAGGACAGAAGATGACGATGAACTGGAATTTGTATTAATTGCTAATGGAACATCCTTTGTTGGTTTGGGATGGAAGCCAAGTGCCTTGGGACCGTAATTAATTTACCTTTTTTGAAATATGATGACGCTATTAATATTAAAAACTGATTTTGATTTGTCCAGAGCTTGTAAAAATTGGCCATTTGATTTGACGGCCAATCAAATAGAACCCGTTGACCACCAAAATCGACCTATTGCTAAACGACAAGCGCCAAAGTAAATTCACATAATTACGATTAATTTGTTGTCGTCATTTTTAAATGATTTGTTTTGCCAAATAGCAAACCAACAGAACCAGCGCCTCTACCAGTTTCAGGTCCAATTGACGAGTCTCAGGGTATCCCTCCTGATGGTCAAGGACAGTTCCCTCCAGACTATGATGAACCTTATTTCATTCTTCATGAGGTACTCAATTTGAAATTTTTCAGTGACAAAGAAATTATTTCAAACAGTTTTATTTTGTTTTGTAGTGGGCAGCTCATGATCCTTATACACGTAAGTAAATACATAAGATTGATAAAATGAAAATTTCAAAAAATTAACCAACTTCTTTCCCTTCTCAGCTATGGATTGTTCCGACATTGTAATTGGGACAGCAAGAGGAAATGGTGAGGACAATTATTTTGAGTCTTTTCCTTAGTATGGAGACGGTTTATTTTTAAAAATTAATTTATAAAATTTTGTTAGGTGCTCGTGTCAGGGATTATTACTCTCGAGGACGTCATACACCTCAAATTGATGAATCTTGGGGAGGAAGAGATGATTTACTGGGAGCCACTGGCTGGGAGCATGATGACACTACAACAATTATATTCCGACGAAGGTTTGCTCATAACAATGATGATTTTGATTAAATATAAATCTCAATTTGTACACATTTTTTTGTTTGTACAGAGCTCGAACACATGATGGACCAGATCATCAGATAAAAGATGAAATGCTAATGCTTTGGGCAAGAGGTCAACAACCAAATGAGCATGAAGACAATCCCCATTTTCAACTTGACAAGGGACAGTCAAAAGTCTCGGATTTCTACGTAATAGATGAATTAAAGGTAGCCCATAATATTCTTGATGACACTTGACAAAATATTTAAATTAATTGTTTTCAATTAATTTTACAGTACCACGGATTAGGATCAATGAGGGGTGTGGTGTACATCAACTTTACTCTTGCAAGGGAAAGTCAAAAGTGAAAATTAAAATATTTTTAAATGTTGACTTGTTATTTCACTATCATTTGTATATTTACACTCAAAGTCAATAAACAAAGTAATCTATTTTTGTACACAAAAATTAATTCCAAAAGACAAAATGTAAAGTTAAGGTCCTTAACTTAAGGAGCATTTCTTTCAAAAAAAATATTCCTAATCCCAAAAATTGTCTTGGACCACCTACCCCATCCTGAGAACAATTCTTCAAGGTGTCCACCCTCTCACTAGAGAGAACCGCCATAGACATTTTCGTCTACTATCTTAACACATAATGTCAAAAGAAAAAATAATTTTAGAGTTAAATTAAATATAGGTAAAAATAAATTCATTCAAGTCATCCTTCTTTAGTTAACTTGTGAATTTGTAGATTCAAGTGTATTAACAATTAAAAGAAACAGACTTAGTTCTTGATATTATATGACTCATCTTTTTGGAGACTGAGTCAGAGACGTAAAATCTCAGTTATTTTAAATGACTAATTTTTGTTTTTTTCCATCTCTCTCTCTCTATTTTTGTTGTCCGGAAGTGAAAAATATTAATTTGTATTTAATTGTTGATCATTATTAAAGGTGGAGTCTTGGTTTGAGGGTAGAATTTGTGGACGATCATATTTATTTACGAGGAAAAAAACAATGATTTTGGTGAAATCAATTCAAGTGAATTTGTGTCCATTTCAAAATCTTCAATTCATTACCCTCAACCCTCATTACCTTGAACAGAGCCCTACATTCTTGGTCAACACTGTCGGGTTAACATTTACAACTGCTAATCACAAACCAAGAGGTGAAATAGTAAAGGTAAACGAAAGGTTTTCATTCATAAATATTAAATTATATTTATCATCAACACTAAGATTCATTCAAATAGTAATATTTGCGTCAACTTTGGTTGTCTCTATTTTCTCTTCGTGGCTAAAATTATGATTACTATGAGCGGGTATTGATTATTTTGTCTTATATAATCAAGTTAAAGGGGTTCAAGTTGTTTACACACATACGAGGTGTACATACTCCGTTACGCAATCGTTTCCTTGTTCATCATTGCCATTGCCATTATGTTGCTGCAATAATTTTCTTCCTTTAACTTTTAAATACGTATAATATATACCTATATTTGACTATATATTATTATATTGTAATTATTAGTCTTATATTGTGCCTCTACAGGGTTTTATTGTTATTGTGATGCCACAATACTAATTAGATTGAGTTTTATTTAACTTTCATACTTACTTTTAGGTAAATATTCCCTATTCTTTAAAAAATATCATTTCAAATTTTGCTAAATATTTGTACTTTGTTTCTTTTTAGCTCCCATTTGATCCAATTGGTCTACCCGAGGACAAGAAGGTTCATTTGGAGAATCAGAAATTGAAGAAGAGAGTCAAGATTGAAGATGTTGAAAAAATACAATTCAACTAGTAAAAATCATTAAAAATTTGTTTAAAAGAGTGAAATTTGTAAATTCACGATTTGGTGCTCAACTCGTGAATGTCAGCAGAATTCAGATTGATATAATATTCAATACATTGTACTGAGGCTTCCGGCTGTGAACATTTTACAAGTAAACAATTTCTACTACAACGTTGTCAACTGACTGAGGTTTTCAAGTACCATGTCAAATTTTGTGAGATACACCCGAAATTTAAGTAATTGACGATGGTGTGTGTGTGGAAACATTTGTCACAAACATTTACACACATTGTCATGAATTTTTCACAAATTGAAAATTGAGAAGCATGGAAATTTGAATGAAGTGTTGTTGAGTGCATAGTGTGTGTGTGTTTTTTGTAAAACAAAATCCATTCTTTACTAACATCAACTTCCGAAATTTTCTTCGTACAACTTCTCTACTACATACAAGTACCATATAATATATATTAGTGTTGTTTGATATATATTCCAAGAATTAAGGTAATTGTCAATATTACGCATTTATTTAAATGCTTCAAATTGAGCATATATCTAATCTTACTGCATTACATGTGTAACCTATATAAACTTTGATGGTTAAAACTGATTTCAAGTGATTTTATAATTGAAAATCGATACTGTATGTATGTTCATAACATTACAGTACACACACATTTTTTTATGAGGTCAGTGAGATAAATATGCATGTCGACATATAAATAATAAAATTGACCAATTAAAGTACATTAATCATGAAAGCTCAAAGAGTTAAACTGTTTGAGCTGTTAAATATTTCATTTCTGGACCTTACTAAGCTAAAGTAAAGTTATAGTAAGAAAAGGCTTCTTTTATTATTATCCGTAATGTCAGCTCTCTGTTGTATCTAGGTTATGTTGGTGTACATTAGAAGAGCCAAATTTTACTGACTGCAAACAGTGACGATGCTCCATTAAAATATTTAAGTTAATAGTATTTATTTAGTAATGTTTAGGATTGTGAGTTATCTATTATATAGCGGCGCATAGGGAAAAATTGCGTACCGTATTAACAACGTTCACATTTCACAATTTTCTCAATCGGGTAGAAATTTACAATATTTTATTTATAACATATCATATATATGCTACATTTATGTATGTAGTGAGATATTGTGAGGCATTGTATTTTTTTGTAGTATATTCTTTTATTTTGAGGACTTACTACGACCAGGGAGAGTCTATGGTGAGTATTATTTGAGAGGTATCATTATTTTCCAGGCTGTGTCGACATCGGATATTGTCATTACCTGCTCGATACACACACAGAAGAACGATATTTCACGAACCCGAGAATGTAATTATTAATTCATGAACATGTGCACAGGGCAAATCCTCCTGTCTTTTACTAATTTAAATCTCGGAAGGGTTTTCAAGTTTGTTTTTTTACATGGTGTATTGTCCATCCGCTGTATAGTCATTATAATAAATGTAACATAACATAGATGAGGGGCAAGGTTGCATACTGTGTATCACGTCAGTGTATCATACACAGTGTATGTGTACATGTACACACTTTACCTAGTTGACTAAGGTCCTTGGTATTTATTACATTATATAAATTAAATTATGGTATAATACTTTACTCAAAGTTTCATAAAGGATTAAAAAATGTATTTTAAATGTCTTTTTTTTTTTCATTTCAGATTTAAGCAAAAGAATCTTTGACTTGGACATTCAAGACGACAATGGCAGAAAGAAGTCTGTCAACAACTATCCCAATGCAATATTTTCTTCCTGGACAAAATATACAACCCAACAAGCTCTCTCCTCCATTATCAACTATAACGGATGAAATCAAAGAGCCTTTGTCAAAAAGAATTAAAATTGACGATGGATCTGACGTAGCAGACTTGAATATTTCATCAAACCAAAATACGAGCTTACTGTCTTCTACTACTAGTACTGTTATTTCTACTACTTCAAATAAATTCGAGTTTGAATTGGAGAATTGTTTAGGTTTAAATGGAGCTCAAAATGAATCAAGTAAATGTGAAAATTCAGTGCCTTTTTTAACAGTCAAAAATGAAAATCAATCAGTAGAAGAAGACAAGGAAGATGGGGAAAAGTTCAAGATAATTAAAAGTGTAGATGAGGTAGTGGCTGCTTCAGAGATCAGTTCCAAGTCTGATACTGAAAAAGTTGATGATAAAGTCAAAATATCAATAGTTAAGGATGAAGCATCTGAGTCAAATAATGATGATAAATTACAAGGGACAAACAATTCAACGACAAAAACTAAAGCCAAGAAAAAGAAAAGTGTAAATAAAGTAAATAAAGTTAAAGGTAAAGCAAAGACGAGTAAGGGTAATGATGATAGTGGTGAGACTAAAAAGAAAAGGACTAAAAAGAAAAAGAAAAAAGTACGTTCAAAGAACTCTGAATCACCAGAAGTGCCCGAAAATGAAGACGAGTCCGAATCAGAATCTACCACTAATAAAGAAGGCTCAACAGAAAGCAATACAAAAAAGAAAAATCGGGCAGCCCATCTTCGTAAAAATATTCGAGAGATCATATCAGCAACAGGTAAATTTACAATTTAATTTATACGTACTTGTTTATTTCTGTAAAATACGTCATATTTATTTATCTCACCTTAACTAATAATTGTTCTCTTTTATTCCACAGAATTGGAAGAAGAGACTTTGGCAGCTCAAAGAGAAGAAGCAGAGCGAAGAGCAAGAGTAAATTTAAAACTTCAACAACAACAACAACTGAATTTAGTTCAAGCACTCACAAGAACTGTACCTCAAACCACCAACCTACAAAATGATATCGAAGAACTAGCAGGAATATCTCAACAACAACAACAATTGGCACCTCCTCGAGTACCAACAAGTATCATTGATGAGGTTACTTTGTCATCTGATGATGAACTGCCAGCAATCCCAGAATTTAGTAGATTAAAAAATTCTTTGATGAATTTCCATCCTAAAGAAACTAGTGGCCCTTTTCGAAGTAGTGGTGGTATCATGACAAAACATGATGGTGAAGAAGAACATGTCATCTCATTAACAAGTCCAAGTCCATTGCCATCTGATGAACATGGGAGAGATAGTGATTCAAGTGACGACTGTGTTGTCATTAGTCCACCATCCTTTCAGGAAACTGGTGAGAGTCATAATTTAATTTCATTAAATTAACTCAATCATAAACAAGATTACAATTTTACACAATATATCTAAATAATGGTGCCTATAAAAACTTCTTTTTTTAACGTTTTTACAGTTGACCAGGAAGGAAAGGAAGATGAAAATAATGTTCCTGATGAGTTTGGACGAGTCTTGGTTAACGTAGCTCACCCGGATGAAGATGAGGATATTTTTCTTGCACCACAAGTTGCCCGGGCCATGAAGCCTCATCAAGTTCGTGACCTTTGCTTATACTCTTAATTCATTAAATTATTAAGTTAAATCTAGTCATTGTTGTATCTGTACAAAATTTTTGCAAATACAAGTACAGTTTAAATTTATTTAATACAATAAATATGAATTGTTTTGAAACAGATTGGAGGCATTCGGTTTCTTTACGACAATGTGGTGAGTATATTTTATTTTTCTTCAATTCTGTACTTGGTGTATTATATATCTGCAATTTAAAATTATATTTTTCATCATGTGTTTTTTATTTCTTTAGGTTGAATCTCCGGATCGCTTTGAGACTTCCAACGGATTTGGTTGTATTCTTGCTCATTCCATGGGATTAGGAAAAACTATACAGGTATTTAATATTAAATTATTATTACGGTTTATAAAATTTACAACTTTTGGATGCAAGTGTCATGTATTTGTTTATTTGATTTTTTTGCAATTTAATTTTTTTCTTCTTTTTGTCACGATTTACAGGCAGTTTCCTTCTGTGACATTTTTCTTCGCTACACTTGTGCCACAAAAGTATTAATCATTGTTCCCATCAATACTATTCAAAATTGGGTGAATGAGTTTAATTATTGGATTCCACCGGAAGAAAGTCTCCAATCTGAAAATTCTGTTCCGCTACCCTCTAACCTTTCAGCTAAAACTGGAGCTGACAAGAAAGTAACAAAACGGAAATCAAAGGTGGATCTAAAATTAGATGATTTAATTCCAAACAGCAATAACAATAATAATGAAGAATCAGGAATTTCAAGTCATTTATCCAACTCTAGTAGTAGTTCACCCTCCCCAAGATCCCCATCGCAATCATCATACTTACAACAAACGTCAGTCCCAGAATTACAAGTTCCTCAGACACAAGAAGAGAAAACAGAACAATTTGGTATTCCACCTATTTCTACAGTTCCTCAAGTTAATGTTTCCAATGAAAATAGTACAATAGGAATCGATAACAGCAATAATAATAATATTGAAGAGAAAACCTCTAAAAGGACTGGAGTAATTCAACCCCGTAATTTTCAAGTGTTTCTACTAAATGAGACTGTTAAAACTTTGTCTGCTCGTGAAAAAATTATTGAAGAATGGGATACTAAAGGTGGTGTTCTTCTACTGGGCTATGAAATGTACCGTATGCTCGCGTTGAAGAGATTAAAAAGATCTTCAAAGAAAAAATTAGCGGCTATGGATGAAGTGGCTGTGAAGAATCGATTGATGGAACAAATGAGTCTTGACCATATATATTCATGTATCGTGAATCCTGGTCCAGACCTCGTGATTTGTGATGAAGGTCATCGAATTAAAAATAGCGGAGCCAGCATCTCTCAGGCATTGAAAGCAATAAAAACTAGGAGACGGCTAGTTCTAACCGGTATGTGTCATTCATAATCGTAACATATGTTTTGTAATGTATTGAAAATTGGTTTGTGACAGAATTTTCTTCATAATATGTGTGATTATTCATACTATAAAATACAATTTTTTGTTTTAAATATAGGGTATCCCTTGCAAAATAATTTGATGGAATACTGGTGCATGGTTGATTTTGTTAGGCCAAATTATCTTGGAACCAAAGTAGAATTTTCAAACATGTAAGCCCGTATTGAGATAAATAATTCTCTTATAAACTTCTGTAAACTCGTATCAGGATTCTTGGAGTTTTTAAATTTTGCAACGTTAATTATTTTTTTTGTAGGTTTGAGCGGCCGATTTCTAATGGCCAATGTGTCGATTCCTCTGTAAGTTTTTAATCCATTTTTTAAATGTTTTGATTCATGAATAGTCTTATAAATTCTGTTTGTTGGTTATTTGTCGTACAGAATGCAGATAAGAAGTTGATGAGGTATAGATCTCATGTACTACACACACTTCTCGAAGGTTTTGTTCAACGACGGTCCCATTTAGTTTTACAGTCAGCCCTACCATTGAAAGAAGAGTGGGTATTCTTCTTAAAAATGACCTCAATTCAATATGCATTGTACAAAGAATTTATTCGATACCTGAAAGAGGAAAGGCAAGAGAAGGAACGGGAAAAGAATCCTGCAGCGGACACTCCACCATCAACTAATCCAATCAAGGCCTTTGCGGTTTGTTGTAAAATTTGGAATCATCCAGGTACGTCAACTAAAAACTTTAAAAATAAAGTTCAGAAGTACATACAATAGGAAGATGAAAAAAAAGAACTTTTCTTTAAATGAAATATCAATATGATTTAAGTACGTAATCAAATGATTTTTTATGCATTTCTTTTAGATGCTCTCTATAATGTCGTCAAGAAAAAGAATCTAAACATTTTAGATGACCTTGATCTTGAGGACATGGCGACAGACGAACAACAACAAAAAGTTAGAGCTGGGAGGAAACCAAAACCAAAAGATAATTCTGGCAAAGATGCACTTTCAAAAGCAACTTCCTCATCAGTACCATCCCCCACCAATTCAACAGACTTTAACAATTTTAACTCAGATCTCTTAGGTTTAAGTACATCAATGGCAAATATCCCGGCCACTGTTGCCCAAGCACTACAACGACCACAGAATCAAAGTCAATCCTCTTGTAATATGAATAATCCAAGTACCACTGCTTCAGATGGAAGATCAATCTCTCTTGACTGGGCTATTCCTATATTTCGAAATTACACATCGGAAGTATTAGAAAATGGTGTAAAGTTTCAACTTCTCTTTGTAATATTGGTGAGTAGCTTTTCACCGCTTTGCTCGTCTCCCATTTGACAAGTGATTTGTATTACTTTACTTATGTGCTGATGTGTGTATTTATATTACAGGAGGAAGTGGTGAGAGTTGGGGACAAACTATTAGTATTCTCACAAAGTTTACTAACACTCGATCTCATAGAATTATTTCTAGGAAAGAAATTTAATTGGAAGAAAAATAAAGAATATTTCCGACTGGATGGTTAGTATTAAATATTTAATACCACAATTATTTTTTTTACTTTGAGAATCTCGAAAATGTTTATGAAACTTCCACTATACGTGTTTGACAAGATTTATTTATCTTTGGACTTTTTTTAGGTTCAACTTCCGGACTAGATCGAGAAAAATTAATTTATGCATTTAATGAAAAGGAAGGCATTCATCTATTTCTAGTATCAACGAGAGCAGGGTCTTTGGGTATAAATTTAATTGGAGCTAATAGAGTAATCGTCTTTGATGCTTCATGGAATCCCTGCCATGATTCACAAGGTGAGTGGTTGATTTTTTATTATTATTAATGAATATTTTGTTATAACAAAATATAATACAATTAGTTTTTGTCGTACATTGGTCATTTCATTTCATGGATGGATCACTTTGTAAATAAGATGTAAGTACTGATTATAATTTTTTTTTACTTTTTAACATTTCAGCCGTCTGTCGTGTATACCGATATGGACAGAAAAAAGAATGTAAAATTTATCGGTTCGTCACAGATTGTTCTTTAGAGAAACGAATTTATGACCGACAAATTAATAAGAGAGGAATGGCAGACAGGGTGTAAGTTTTCACAATTTAAAATGTTTTAAAGTAATGTTCATAGATTACATTGGTATACTTTGAATTTATAATGTCTTGGTAATCCTATTCTTGTACAATTGTAGAGTGGACGAGATGAATCCGGAAACTTTGTTACAAAGTAGGGATGTGAGTTCATTTTTAGTGCTGGATCATGAACAGATGGATGCTCTACAAACAGTGAATCATGATTTTGATCTGGATAAATTTTCTGACCCTGTGCTGAGAAATGTTCTAAACCGTTGCGGGGATCGTTTGACCAAGGAACCATTTGAACATGAATCTCTTCTCATTGATAGAAAGGAAACAAAATTATCTGCAAATGAAAAACGACAAGCACATCGTAATTACCAGGTAATTTCAATAAACATGGGCTACACAAAATAAATTCAAAGCTTATTATTATGTAATGATTTACTTTTCTTTTTAATTAATAAAGTTTAAAGTAAAAAAAATTCTGTATATTATAATAGCAAGAGAAGGCGGGTTCCAATGGAAGCGGTTACAGCTACAATCGTCCTTCGTATGCAGCGTTTTATCAACAGCAACAACAACAACCGGAACCACAATCTTTGGGCGTTCCAATTCATCCCTCCTTTTCGTCTTCAAATCTTGGCATGAATTCGTCATCATCACTTGGCTATAATAATTACAATAATAGTATGGATAATAGAAATCTCCCATATATGGATCATCATGTAAAATCTGTTGGCAGCGGCCATCGTCCATTCCAAGACCAAATGATTCAATTAAGGAAGATTCAACAACAACGCTTGATGCAACAACAACAAAAAGACCAGTATGAAACTCAACGTCAGAAAAATCTTAATTTTCCGTTCCAAGCGCTAAAGGATCGTGGGATAGATGTGCAATCAATGTATATAACAATATTCCCTTTACATAATAATTGGCGAAGTTGGTTTAATTTTCATAGCCATTTTCATTTTCTTTAATAGGTTGGTGAAAAAGGATGCTTACATGAAGGATCCTGCGGGTGGTGCTGAGATCTATTTACGAGCTGGTAAGAAAATGGGCAAATTATCACTGTTCATCATTTTTAAAAAACATTATTTACGTTTATTTAATACTTGTGAGAGTGGTATAAGGTTACATTTTTTTACGTATTTCAGGTGAAAAGATTCATATCTTCCGTTCAAAGCAAGGAATTTATTTCAGAGTGCCGTGAGTATTTATCTAAAGTTTTAATTTTTAAAGTTATAAAGCATACCAATATCGTTTTCATGATAATCATAATTCAACCTCTGCTTTGTTTTTGCTTGGTATTTAGGAATGGCCGAATTATATCCATCAAACAAATAAATTCAAGCTTACTTCCGAAAGGACTGAGTTTATCGGATAATTTAACTGAAGAACAAATTCAGACAATTGTATTTAGTCTTCTTCGGCCTGCTGGCAAGCTCCCACCTCCCTATTTTAATTCTTGTTTGAATTCAAATGGACCGAAACCAGAAATTCCTCAATTTTTTGGTGGTGGTAATAGTTCTTTAAATATTTTCAACAAGACAAATAAACCACCACCACCACTACAAAAGTTACCACCAACTGTTGGAATCTTACCATCTTATCAAAATCATCAGATTACAAATTCTCGAAGTAAGAGCTTTGTGTCAAAACTCAGTAATTGTAATTATAAAAATTCATGGACAGGGTTATGATGTATTTTGAATGTCGAATACGTTTCTCAGTATTATATGTTCTGACGTTTTTATCTTTCAATGTTTTGTAGAAGCTCCTTCTCTCTTTGCATCTGGTGGTGATGTAACCATTTGGAGAAAAAATTCTGATGCAAGCAAAAGCCGAGGAGGAAAAAGTGGAATGACACCATCCCCTCCTCCAACTCCTACGACTCTGAATTATCATCCGATATTATCCAAGAATCCACAAAGTACTACTAATAATACAGGCAGTGGTAGAAAGGATAGTGATGTAGAAGTAATTGAATTTCATACACATTTTGGAGAAATTTTGAATCCTCGAATGAGTGATAATATGAAGAATTTAAAGATTGCACCCTCTGGCTCGAGTAGTCTGAATGCTCTACTGAATCAAAATACAACTAGTGGGGATCATTCACGAAGACGAAAGGATCAATTGAATAGTCGTACAACCTATTCAGACTCACCATTGAATACACAAGACAATTTAAGTTCATCTGATCTTCAATTTAATTCACAATCACGTAGTCGAAATACAGGAGCCATTGATCCACCGGACATGTCAATCACAACCATAGCTTCTCCTAGTGCCCAGTCAAATAATAATAATTTCTCATTACTTAATTTGGGTAATTTACTGTCTGTTGGAAATGACAGTGCTAGAAATTCTCCAAGTTCAAGATCCTCTTTTACATCCCCATCCAAATCTTTGTCAACACCACCAGGAGTATCTTCAGAGAGTCGTAGGAGTATAGGATGGGATCAACACTCTGGTTGTGACTCTGCCTCAAATTCTGGAAGTGATCAGAATAGTAACAATAGCAATAATTGTCCAGATGAAGACAATTTAGAGTCTCTATTCTGGAGTCTGACGAGAGAACCGTCTGGTTTAGCACCCAAAGTTCCGGGTAGTAATAACTCCGTCATTGGCCAGACTACCCTCCCTACTACTTCTAGCCTCTCATCCGAAATAGAGGGAATGTTAAATGATGATGATGAAGTTGTAGGATCATCATGGAGTCCAATGAATGGTCCACAATCACATAATTTGGTCACAAGTAGTAGTAGTAGTCGACGAAGTCAAAGCTCTTCTTCGTCAGTTGGTCAACAAGGTGTTAGTCGTTATGACTTTGATTCTGAACTCTTGGTATCAAATATGATGCGTGGATACGGTGCTGGCACACCTTACAACCCTACTACTAGTCCTTCACCAAGAGGAGGAACTAATAGTAGTATAACTGGAATTTTAAGTGGCTTCAGTAGTCCAGGAAGTATGAACAATCAAAGTGGGAGTAGTAGTGGAGGACTTCATAAAACGACAAATAGTGGTGGTGGGAACTTTCCATTTCCTTTGTCAAATTCATCAAGCCAAGTTGATGTTTTTGGCAATGTTTTTGAGAGTGCCGTCACTCCTCCTGAGAGTTCAGGGGGTATTTTGGGCAACTATGATGACTTTTTGGGTGCTGCTGGGAGTAGAGTTGGTGGTGTATATGGAATTACTCGAACACCAAGTCAAATTCGTCCTGTAAATATAAGTCATCAACAACATCTTCAAAATATGATAAATCCTGGTCAGTATTATAATAATAGCTTGAATCAACCTGGAGATAATATTGGGAACGGTCCCAATAGTCATAATTTTCCTACTACCAATTTATTTAATTTTAATTTAAACAACAATTGACGACTTAATTAATCATGATGATATATATGTAAAGTAAGTATGATTATAAATAGTACGTGTACCAAAACTGTCTGCAAATTGCACTCTTTTGTGCAATTCATTAATGATGATTCAAAGTTTGGTCTTCGACAATTTTTTTCCTTAGACATTATATCGTGAACAATGTGCACATTTAGAATTTTCTGAGAAACAAAATACTATTTAATAATATAAGATATTTTAACTATTTTGTAAACTGCAGTCTTGTGAACTTTTTTTTTTTGTTTTGTTTTGTTAAAAATTGCTCGATGTACTAGCTATACAAATAGTAAAATATATTGTATACAATATTTGTGTATCACACAATATCCAATATCCTATAAGTAATGTGTAAGTACATCTCACTACAGATTTTATCTTCTACTATAATATATTAAATTGTTACTACTGTGTAGTCAATCTTCATAGTTTTACGATCATATTAATTGTCAATTACTAGCATAATATATTATTACAGTTAAAGTGTTTGACGATCTTGTTTTGTTTTTGTTTTACAGAATTAAATTACGAATTTTGTTTCATTTTGTAGAAGCCCAGTTTATAAGGAAGGCACAAATGTTTGAGTTTTACCAATAAAATATATTTATGTTAAAAATTTTAACTTAAAATTGTACGATATTATCATTGAACGACAATGTATTTACGAAAATGTCTACCCACACAAAATACTTATTAATTATGATGCAGTGTTTGAAACCTTTGAAATACGACTGTTGTTAAAATAAATATCAAAAATAGCGTCTTCAACTTGTTTTTAGTTCAAACGTAAATTAAGTATGGCAATTGACATTAAACTTGAGTCGGCATACACAAAGAAAATCATCCAACTGAATAGGAGCATTGGACAGTGTTTAATGAAGCATATAATTAATTTGGTCTTTTTTTACATATGCAATGACGATCAAAGTTGATTAAAGTACATTATTTTCATTTTATTTTATATTTTTTTTGGATCAAAATTTCGAAAGATTTTACCCCCCAGGTTCCCCCTCCCCCTGCGCTAAGAAGAAACGCCGCTGTTTAACATTCAGTTTCAATTCTGGCGAAGACGAAGTTGCTTCGTTCGTAATTTAATTCAATAAATAATTTTTTTGGGCTGAAACTATTTTGTTATATTTTCTTGTTTGTTCATTTGTTTGTTATCTTCAAAATTGGTGTTGTTCACAGGTAAGAATTTTAATTTAACTTTGTACAAATTATTAACAATTTTATTATATTCCATCGTAGTTGTTGCTTCATCAAAGTTCACAGGTCTAGTTAATTCATTTTGCAATTCGTATTTAATTTGCACTAACATGCTTTAGAAGAGAGTGATAATGTTAAATTCCATTGTATTAATGTGATACATTTTTTTAACTCCTGTCATTATTAATGGTTGGGTCAATTTTTATTAATTTCCATTTTCTTATTTCTACGTGCCAAAGACCATATTTTTTTCTTAGTTTTTGAACTTTTTTCTTTCTCTTGGTATTATAGGACATTTAATATTTAATCATGGTTAGAAGTTGGAATAAATTGTTATTTGATGTAGTTTTTAAAAAAGTATTTCATCAAATGATAAGTATTTAATCAAATCTAAATTAAACAATTGACAGACGGAAAATTTCCAATATTGTTCATGTCTTGTCAAAAAAATAAAACTTTCATGTTCGTTAAACTACGAGTTGTATTTAATAGTTAGTACGTGTAATGATGATCAGAATTCTTTGCAATAGTATGAGAGTGTCGATATGAAACTTAAATGACATTTATTTGTGGTTTTGATGTTGAAGGTGGTTACTTTTAACCACCATTCTTGCTAATTATTGTTTTCTTCTATTCCTGGTTTTTAAATTAGAAAGTTGAGTTGGACTTTGTACTCCAGAGTTTCAGTGTCGATTCTGGAATAATAAAGAACAGGAAAGTCCAATTGCTATAAATACATCATAAAAGTACCTTTTGTAGGGGTCAACTTTATGATTTTGAACTTTACTACAAAGGCTATTGGGTAGGAAGAAAATTCAAATTCTTTAGTGTCCAATGCTCTCATGAAGGTATTTAACTAAAACTTGGAGTGTAGTTGGAACCAATAAATATATTCCTCAACACAATATACAGGTCATGTGTGTCTGATATTTCAAGGTTATTCGAAAAAAGCAACGGGAAGTGTACTCGTATTATCTTTATACATTGCCCACAACGAATACACCTTTATTCCTCACATTTAACAGTATTACCTTTCATTTTTCTAAATATTACAGTGAAAAAGAGTATTAGACTATATGTATGATAAATCTCGAAACGGTAAACAAGGAATTTGTCAATATTAATAATACCTCAACAAAAACAGTTTTGAAATGACAATGATAGTTATAAATTTTATAATTGTTCTTGTTTTCATTCCAATGCTGCATGAGTCGCATGACGTTAAGACTGTACTTGTAGTAATAATTATTATTAAGAGCGTGAAATTTCTCAACACTTTTTTGTGTATTAAAATTATTATACCGTACTGTACAGTTTTTGTTTTCAAGTCCAACATTCAAATAAGGCTTAAATTATGATGCTTTATATTTATAGTAGTGACTCTTTTTTCATTGCAAATGGAACGGATGTTGTTGATTTATTTTTTTACTGTACGAGTCATGAAATATGAAGTATTAAAATAATAATTAATTGCATTATAGGTATAGGACATTATTCCACAACAAAAAAAAAGTTTTTGAATTCTGGAAATGAAACCAGTACACACAGAATATATTTTTTTGTACTCTCACTCTCCAGACAGCTCTCTCATAAATTAGATACAGATATTTTATTAAAGAGTACACTATCATTGTAACATGCTGATTCGTGTTTGGCAGAGAAATCAAATTGTATAAGCAATTTTTTCCATCAAAATATTAGGTCTGAATTATGTAGAAGAAGCAACTCTATAACAATCATTTAGCACTTTATTGAGGAAAATAAATTGAACAATAGAGTATTATACTGTCAATAAAATTGATTAAGTTATATACCTATAATATCTGTATTATAGATTAATTCCGTCTAGTGTTTCTCAAATGGTGACAGTCAATTTTTTTCATATGCATGGTTTAAGGTTATACAGGACATGGAATGCAACTTTTGTTGAAAGTCGTCCTGCGCTTAATAAATTGTAGTTTAATGAAATGATCTAATGAATAATAAATTATGAGACTTGTATATTGTTATAACTGGACTCGTGTCGGTTATATAGGCATTACAATATTTAATTATTTACAAGTTTTCACTTCCATGCACGAAGAGGACTGTACTAGTTAAGCTAAGCTAGTGACTGAGACTTTATGCAACGACGTATCTGTATTTAATTTCTTCTTCATTATGCATTGATTATATTCTCTCTCTCTATACATAATACCACAACTGGTATAAAATTGGAAGGAAGTAAGTCTTGTAAAATTTTCTTGGTGGTTTTTTGGAAAGGCTATTGACTGTTGCACTACATTGCTGACACTGATCATTAGTCATTATTAGCGTGTTGTGTTCCCATAATTATATTATGTACTACTTCCCCATTCCGTGCAACAATGTAATCTTGTAGAGTGCTATGACTAGCTCAACAACATGGTTATTCAGATTTTTGAAGTATAGGAATTTATTTTTATTTTATTATCTAAAATGCCATGTTCATAACTATAAAACATCCATCCTTATTTAAAGGTATTTCTCATTAACTTTATGGTCCTCGTCCCTCGTCGTGTGTTGTAAGTTACAAAATATGGGGAATAGCATGGAAACTCGGGTAGTTTTTTTTTTGATTCACTAAAAGTTTCTTTCCCTCTTCATAAATTTCCACATGTAAAGGAGAAAGATGGTTTAAGAGCTTGTGTGAATTTTTATGTAATGTGATATTTTAAAAACTTTTTCGCGTTTGAACTTTGAACCTACCTACTAGTATGTACTCTCTAGTATATGTACGGGAGTATACAGTATGACACATTTTGTTGTTGATTCAATTTTAGTACTGAAGGACTGAAGGACACGTTGTTCGTGTCAGAGACACTGAGAAAATTTAGACTCGCAATACTTTTTTTTAACCACAGAATAATATTTTTTTTACATTTTTCACCATGATATGTGTAAACAAAAGAAATTAATCAGAGTATTTTTATATGTGCATTAACATATCAATATTTTGAGCCAAATTCTAGCTCGAAAAATATCCTAGAAATAGACGCACAATTATAAGAGGAGTTTTAATTTTTGGTCACAGTGGAGTGTATAATGCTAAGCTAGATTTGCGTGTTTATAATTTTTTTTCCTACTTCTAAATGTGCAAAAGGTAGTTCACAATAGATATTCTAGTGGAAAATTCAGTTTGAAAAATTGTTGCTGGTCATATTCAATTTATAGTCAAGAATTTTAATGTATTTTTCATGAATGTGCGTGTTGTCCATATCAGCTGTACTTAAATAATACGAGAATATGAACATATCATAATACGTATCTCCATGCACGAGTTTCTAGTAACTAGTTATTCAAATTGACATGAGTACTATACTTTAACAATAGATATGTTTTTTTGATGAATTACATGCATATTAGGTATTTATTATACTGTTGATTTTTTCCGTGTAGGTTTCAAAATAATTTTTTTCATATTCTCATTGTTATGTGGCCTGTAGAAATATGGATTTATTTCCTTCCATAATGTCTTCCATACATTAATTTTGTGGAACTTAATTTTTTTCCCTCAATGCTCAATTTTATTGCCAAATAAAATCAACTTGAAAGCTATCTACGAACAGTAGAATTGATTGGAAACAATTGTACATTTGTAATCTCAAAGTCCAAAAGGTGACCAAATGTTTGTTTTGTTTATATTGGTGTGTCATTTTATCTAAATATAAGGTGAGCAAATAGAGATAGAATAAAAAGGAAGATTTTTCTAATCTGTAGCTCGGCATGAATTAATGATTAAATGATAAGAGGAATAAGTAGACAGGGCCTACACACATTCATGTCTTTATTGTCATGCTGTACCGGTACTCTAAGGGAATTGTTTACTCTTATCCTAATTGAAATAAACCTTGTATTTTAGTATAAAAGAGTATGATGTATTATCTTTATTACACAATTCATTCACTGACAAACTCTACTGTTTTTTTTGTCTGAGACACAAAATCGACGTTACTGAATTGGGGGAAAAAACTATAGAATTTTTATTAGCCGAGCATTTAAATAATAGAGAAGTATAAAAACATATTTTGCGTAGTTGAGGAAGACAAGTAAACACATATTATACATAATGTATGTATTTGTATTATGGTGAGACTTGTTATTGTGACGTAGACCAGACTTCTCATTCATCTTTCTGAAACAACAAGATGCAAGGCATGCTTGAAAAAAAAACTCGCACATTGTACACAAATTAATAGCCGTCTGTACGTAGCTCATTAAAGTCAAGGTGAGGACTTCTCATTGGTTCTTCCTGGGGGTGTGTGGCGCAATTCGAGTAGATTACAACAATTTATCTATATAGATACATGTGTAATGTACTGCATGACATAAATGTTTGCATACATATTTAAGTAGTAGTGGTACGTAGTAATGTAGTTGAGAGTAAAGTTGTTTTGTAAAAAAAAAAGGAAGGAGTGTATTTTTGTCTATGTTCGAGTTCTAGTGTCCTCAGAAAAATCTGTTCAATGTTCAATGTGAATCTAAAGAGTAAGGTTGTGGTTTACTGTTACTCCTCTCTGTATGTTCTACACAAGTTTAATTGAGTTTTGTCAGTGAATTGAGACAATTTCTCTCTCATGTATATAGTGCAAAAGAGAACGAGTCCAAATTCAAGTTTTGAAACTTTATTAAGAATCACAAAATATTTACTGCGCAATTTTAATTGTACATGAAATGATGTCAAATCATCTTTGAGGACATTTTATACATGTAATCTTTTTAATTTGTATTTAATTTGTTAAAGTACTTGACTCTTTATTATGCTATATTATAATCTCCTGACTAATTTTGATTGTCAGATATTTATAGACAAATCAAAGTGTTTTTATTAGTTGTATCTGTACTATTTAATAGTAGTTATGAAGTAGTTAGCCTAGATTTTACAAATTGTACAAATGAGGAAGGAAGAGTATTTTTTTGTAAATGTGACCTTTGACAATATTTTGAATAGTCTTTTAATAATCGGACAATTGCACTCAAAGTGGGTGACAAGGCTAAATTTTTATTTTGATACTATTGAAAAACGTGAGGATGGGATGTGAATGCAAAGGTCAAGAGAGGGATGAGTTCATATTTGACTCGAGATCAACATTGAGTTATTATTACTTTACATGGTTAATCGTTTATAGAGATTGTGGGATGGAAAGGTTAATTAAACAAAATGTAAAATATTCATTTGTGAAGTTTAAGAATATTTATTTGGATGAGTTGACATTTTAGTGTGTTAAAACTCATGAGAGGGACGACCTTGAGGACCATAGAAAAATTAATAGAAAGTGGATTATTTGATTTGTAAGGATGAGTACAAAAATAATATGATTGAAGGATAAGGAAGGGAGATTAAATTTAAACTTGTTTAAGGTTATGAGTCTCTGGACAATGAATAAGGAGTAGGTTAAGTAAATAAAGTAGTCATAACTCATCATTTCCTCTACTGTGCAATAATGTACATATAAAATATGTACAAGTGACCGATGTGTACATGGTAATACACTTGGCAAAAATAAAATATTTGTGTAAAGAGTGAATAATATGGGGATACTCAGTCTTACACAACAACGTCTCCTTTGATGTCTTCATTGTTTGTTACACGTGAGGGCAAGCTGTAACATGTAAAGTCAATTATTTGATATAGCTAAAGACGAACTATGAAAGTCAAAGAACCTGTATCTTCTCTATATAATTTTATTATTGCATTAGTATGGAGTTTGCCCCTCGGTATTGTCAGATTCGTTGACCGTTTAGTTGAACGTTGGACCTTGGCCGTATACACGTTTGTTTTTACTCTGACTCTGTCGAGTCTGACGATTTTATTCTGCTCTTGCAAATTTTTTTTCCTTCCTATTTGGACCTTTGGCTTCCGTGCGAAAAAATTGATACTAGTTTTCTTCTTGTAGTGTTCTTTCTGTAATAATCAAAATCAACATTCTGCAAGCATCAAGTCAACATGTTTTAACTACGAGTCTACTGATATACATGTTGTCTAAAAATTTGATCTACAAAAGTTATTTGCCTTGTGTACAATAGGTATACAGATTATATTGTAAATTAAAAAATTGTGTAATCTATATTATTTCTTCTTGTTGTCATTTGTTGTAGGAAAAATTTTGTACATTGTTTGTTACCTCTACATGTGCTAAGTTGAAGAGAAAAAAAGTGAATGCATCACCCTTTTTTATTTGTTTCGTCATGTATTTTATACGATGATACTAGAGAGAAACAGATTATAAGAAACTTATACATACACTCATTTTTTGTTTTCTTCTTGAGGGAGTTTAAGATATTGTGTAGTATTTACATTACAAAGTGACATGTTCTCTAATATTTTTTATGAACTGAACACGTAAAATTGTGTCACGTCCCGTGTGTGTAACTTTCATCGTGATAGAAAAGTTTTTTTTATTCTTCTTGAGATGCAATGAAAGTTTATAACTAACTCACTATCAATATAAAATGTAGGTAAAATTATGGGTCTAGTCTGCTTTGTATTTTATTTGCTTTGATGAGAATAAAAATAGACTCAGCCGGCGTCGTTCAGTTCTGACAATTTAATAATATATTTTTGTTTGTTTGTTAAAGTGTGAGCCTTGTCTGCCAAAGGGAATGAATTTGTAGTCAAAGAATTAAAGTATTGTGATATAATTAAAACTGGATGTTGTTTTTGTTCAACTTGCAACGAAATTACATTTCATATAAGTTGAAACTTGGATGGTTATTTTTGTTATTTCATATTGTACAAATTTCAAATTATATAATAAAAGAAATTTGTACTATCCTAGTTCTGTATGAAAAAGATGATATCTTACCCAAAAAGATGCTGATAAGAAAAACTTTCTTTTCTCAAATATTTATGTCTATCATATTTATTTTGAATAAACACCTGATGTTTTTTGGAAAAAATATATTATGTTGATGGAGGGGAAAGTAGGTGCTCTTGTGGACTGGATCAAAGACATAATTTATTTAGATTAGGTTAAAAGATATACCGAGGCATATTTAATTTGTTCTCAATACATGTGACATTGTGACAGTAGAAAGTAATGGATAGGGGAAAATGATTATTTTATTTGATTGTTTGATGAGTAAAGTCTGTAGGTAGCATGTGGAATCGGAAATCGATTCATAAACAATTATGAAAATTGATATAATGTATGGCCATCACAATGATTCAAGTTCTAGTGTTGAATTTATGACTATGATAAAATATGATTGATTTGATGAAAAGATGCTCACATTTATAAAACTGTACTCATCCTCAGTTGTGTCCGAAATGTAAATGAAGACTATTGACTTGTAGGAAAATATATTAATGATTTTTTTTGTATTTGTTTCGAATTTACAGTTCCTATAAAACTAAGGAGTGAGGACGTGTGGGGGAATTTGAAGTGTTCTAGTCAAATTTGTGAAACGAGATTTAAATTCTTGTTTACATTTGGTAGCAATTTAAAGTCATTGTGGCCGTTTTTGGCACAAGGAAGAATCATGGACGGTTATGTTGAATCTGAGATTACAGCAGACGGCGGGACCCGTAGAAGACACAAGTTAATCATTAATGCCCACGATGGATTTTCTCAAAGTGATGACTTCTTCACGAGAAAAGTGGACAGGTATGGTTTTTGATGAAAGAAGAGAATTATTTTTTAGTAAATTGTAAAAAAATAGTCTTTGATTATGTTTTAAATTAATGAATTTGTGTATTTATTTGTGTTTACAGTAAAGGAGATCAAAATGATACTACTAGTGAACTAAATTCAAACAAATTAAATACAGCTTTGGAAAAATTAGAAGATCTTCGAACGCTAGATTTTCCTAGTTTTCCTGAACTGTTCAACGATTCTTTAGATGATGAATTGGAAGGTAAAATAATTATTATGACTATTTCAGACATTTTAATTCTAGCTCTTGTCTTTTAATAATGATGTTCATGGAAGTATAATAATTTTGTGCTGGATTTTCTATTTTAGAATTTTGTGGACTACCAGCAACACCACTCGAGGTGAGAGTAGTGGATTTTTTATATGAAGTTCAAATTGGATTTGTTTTATTTTATTTTTTTAAATTGTCATGAATTATAATTATTGTGAGGATGAATTTTAATTTTTCTTTCTTCTTTTTAATCTTTACAGTCTCCTAGCGATTTTGAGGTTTGTCTATTTTACAATTTCTTGAATTTGAGAATGAACTTCAATTGTATTGTTAGATGTGACATTAATATGAAATTATTTATTGAATAGGTTGATCCTGAATTGTTAAATCATGAAGAAGATTTGGACGAGTATGATTTTTGTATTCCTCAATTAACCGCTGCTACAGAGCAAGTGGAGGAATTTGCAAGAAAAGTTTGGGCGGCCGGTTGGAATTGTTGTCACTTTAAAGTATGTTATTAAAGTTAAATGGTTACACACTTTCTTGTTTCTTTTTTAAGAAAAAGAAGATTTAAATGTTGTATAATTTAAATTACAGGCATTACCCCGGTGGTTGCAAGATAATGACTATTTACATCGTGGTCATCGACCTCCTTTGCCCTCTGTAACAGAATGTTTAAAGAGTATATTTCGAATTCATACCGAGACAGGAAATATTTGGACCCATTTACTGGGTTGTGTGGCATTTTTAGGAGTTGCTATTTATTTCTTAACTCGTCCCCGAGTAGAAATTGAGATTCAAGAGAAGCTGGTCTTCACTGTATTTTTTTTTGGAGCTATTGTTTGTCTCTTCCTATCCTCCGCCTTTCATACGCTTCATTGTCACTCGGAATTTGTGGGGAAATTGTTCAGCAAGTAAGAGTTTTCTTCTTTGTATTCATTTATATGTCCTCACCTTTTGTTTGGTAAAATGCTCAAAATTCCATTTTCATCTTGTCTAGATTGGACTATGTGGGAATCGCACTTCTCATTATGGGATCCTTTTTTCCATGGCTCTACTATGGCTTTTATTGTGAAAAGGCAGTCAAATTTACTTATATGAGCATAACATTTGTTCTGGGAGTCACCTCCATTGTTGTGTCACTCTGGGACAGGTAATGCGAATGAAAATGAAATGAAAAGTCTAGACAAAAATATTCATCATATTGTCACCGATTTACACTTTATTTGAACATTTGTTTTTTTTTCTTTGTGTAGATTTGGTGAACCACACTTTCGGCCACTTCGAGCGGGTACAAAATTTGGATTTTTAATATACATTTCGACAGATTTAAGAAATGTAATTGCAATGTTTATCGGATATTGTTAAAACTTATGATCCTTATTTTTTTGGACAGGTTTGTTCGCTGGTTTTGGTCTTAGTGGAGTTATCCCAGCTGTTCATTATGCGCTCGCCAAAGGGTGGATTCATGCAATTTCTCGGGCATCTCTCGGCTGGTTGATTCTTATGGGTTGTCTATATATTCTTGGAGCATTGGGTAAGTCATTACTTGGACTTCTTTTAACTCAAGATAAATAAAATAAGAATAATATGTACGTCGTATGTGTGAAATTTTATTTTTCATTGTTCTTGTTTTTTTTGTTCTAGTGTACGCGTCTAGAATTCCTGAAAGATGGTTTCCTGGAAAATGTGATATTTGGGTAAGAGTGAAAATTATTTGCAATTATTTTGTACAAGACTATTAATGAATTAATAGTCTTTATACACTGATACACATTGAATTTACAAGCCTTTGAAACGAAAAGACAATATTATTTATATACCATTACCGTTTTCCTGAAAGGTTAAAAAGTTCTTTATTTTTCTTGTAACACAAGAATACAGAATCGAGTTGACTTTTTATTTAAAATAGTAACGTTTTCATTCATAAAAATGACTTAAATGTTGAAGAAAACATGTTGTTTATCATTAAAAAGTAAATAGGTTATGTATATTAATGCCCTCAAACTTTTAAAAAAAAGGAATATAAATGTCAATTCAAAGTTTGTAAGTACATTGATGGATTATCTTGGTTTAATTTTTTTTAATATCGTCTCATCTGTTTCTTATGAAATGATGAGGTTGAGTAATGCTGATATAATCATTCTTGACTATGAATTCCCCTTGGATGGATTTTTAATTTGATTGTATGTTATTTTTGCAGTTTCATAGTCATCAACTATTCCATATTCTCGTCATAGCGGCAGCCTTTGTACATTACTACGGTAAGCTAAATTTGCATACAGTTGATTATTCATAATTAAATTCACACTTGCAATTGAATAACTCTTCCCCTTCCTTTTTGTAATTTCGTTTACATAATATTTTACAAAATACTCTGTAGTACTGGGGGTTTTTTTTGTTCATTATTAATTTATTGATTCATTTATATTTCATGATTTGACCTGACTCCAGGCATATGCGAAATGGCTATGGCGAGGTATGTTTATACAATAAAAATTTGTTTTAAATGAAATGATTGTAATTTAATTTTGAAATATAATATTTTAATTATTTTTTTTAAATGGATAAATTTAATTGAATGTTACAGACTTGCCAATGGAGATTGTGTGGATCATTTCTTTTGAATGAAGAATACATGATTTATCATCCCCGTATGAAGTTATTATTAACTTGCTATAGATATAAAATAGACAGCAAGTTCTCCTCATCATCATCAAGTACTTTTTTTTCTCCTCATCTACATTTAGTTTAGTGAGAAGAAGATGGACGACAGTATCAACATTACCCACAAAGATCATTCTATTAGAAATATTATAGAAGATAAATATAATATATCGCATTAATATTTATGGAAGCAGAAAAACAATGATTATTATTACCAAATATATAAAAAAAAAATAATAATAATATATAAAGTATACTCTAAAAAGTAATGATTACAATTTAATCAAATGCAAGTCCTTGGTTTTCTCCATGCTTGCTCATTTTTCTGCCATGTTGAAATTATTTTTGTAGAAATATTTCCATCTCTGTCTGACCATGAATAGAAGGAGCTTGTGAGTGTTGAGACTTGAGAGTGTGGGTCGATACAATTTGGGTAGGTTGCATAGGACTGTATGGAGTGTGGAGTATATGGGATGGAGAATAAAATTGATGATTATTTGGTTGGTCCAGCTCCAGCTGAGTACAATACACATCCGTCTGTTAAATTTTAATTAAACGTGTACAACATTTTAGTTGGGGCCCTCCCGTACACCCGACGATTTGTTCAAAATGCTTCCGATACTTATGTACGATTGGAGAGAGAGGCAAGAGAGGTACATGAAGTGAAATTCAAGCAGGAAAAAGCTGGCGGGGGGATAAGAGAACAATAAGCTAAGAGAAGAAAGTCCAAAATACCGAGAAATCGATAGTGAAACAACTGCACATAAGACCGAGTATCTCTCTTTTCCCTTCTCTCTTGTGGGTTTCCCCTCACTCTCTAGCATACTTTCACCTTTTCCTTTACTTTCTCTATTGAATTTGGAATCTAGTTCTCCTTCCTTCTCATTCCATGGAATGTTTACAAATGTCTTGGTGTGTTATTCAGGGGAAAAAAAGTAGGGAAAATTCTGTTTGTGACCCACAACCAATATTATTTATATGGATCATCATATTTCAACTGAAATTTCCCCTTCCGAACTGACAACAACAACAAAAATTTGTTTTCAACTTGAAATTTTTTTTTGTACCCTCCCTGTCTGTAAGTAGAGTTGATGGTAAATCATTATAATATTAAAATGTATATTTCATGGTAAATAAATGATCCACTTTTTTCAAGATGCTTCTTTTTTTCATTTCAAACTTTCTATAATTTTCAAGTTCAAAACTAACGTCTAAAATGATCACATTTTTTTCATTTTATTCAACTCGATAAAGTTTACTTGCATGCAGTAGCAATAAATAGTTGACAAAAATATAATTTTTTTGAGAGAAATGTAACTCACCAGGGCTTTTTTTGCAATTTGACTCAGTTTCTTCTCTCTCTCTCTCTCTGTAATAATTTTGCAAAACTTTGTTGCAAATTTTGATATTTAAGGCATGTCAACTTTTATTTGAAAATGTAGACGAAAAGCTTGTCGTTTTTTTGCATGACTTGATGTTTGTAACTATTGAATCCAAGTTGTACTTTTTCTTAATTTAAAAAAATTGGAATGATTCAAGATTAAAAATTATATTTTTTTAAACCTTGAAACAATATTTAATTTTTATTTTAAATGACAAGAGGTCAGAGTAAATTAAAACATGGTTTTTTTTCCTCTTGTAAAATGATTTCCTTATTCTTTATTACAAACCAAAAATTAAAGAGAGAGAGAGAGAGAGGGATAGAGAGAAGAAAATTTAATGAGTTTGCAATTAACAAATTGGCATTAATTTTACAACCTCTATGACCACATGATTAGTTTATTGTAATTTGAGATGAGGGGAGAGAGAGAAAGACAGAGGGAGAGAGGTTTGGGATATAAAAAATGAAACTGTTTAATGTGAAAATGGAGGCCATGAAAGGTAATTTGAACCAAGTCAATAAAATCTGCGAAAATGTTTGCCCTTCTCAGCAAGAAACAATGATCTTTGCCATTTTATTAGCGAGAGATGAGGTCGAAATAGAAAACCAAAGAGGGGGGAATTCTCTCTAGAGGAGGAAGGAGGGGGAGGGGAAGAAAAAAATCAAAGCAATAAAGTTAAAACCAAATTATATTACTGCGGTTCGACTCATCAATTAGAATGGAGGATGTTGTACATGTTGATGTAGACTAAATGGTGAAGAGAGGGCTCGTTTTTTATTCGTTGATTCATCCCTTTTAATTATTCATGTCACTCACTTATGATGGGGACTGTGTGAGTCTCCATTGAGAAAAGTTATGTTATATTTGTTGTTGGTCACAGTTGAAAATTTTGGAGGAAAAACTCTTTGTCTCCATGTCTAGAAAGTTCTCCAGTAGCCGGGTCTCAAGCTGGAACACGATTCGATTTATGGAGAGCAAGAGAGAGAGCCTGGAGTCTGGAGGGTCACGAGACTCGCAAAAGAACCTACGCCAGTAGCCACATGACACAGAAACGGTTAGAAAACATGTTTAAAAAATTGCTCCTCCTCCCTGACGTCATCTCCTATAGTCTCCCGCTCTTTGCCGACTCCCGGGTCTTCTTGAGTGTAATACATGCAGAGTTGTGGAATATCTAAAAAGTAGAGTGGAAATCTATACAAGTCTCTCTCCTTGGGAAAAGTGAAGGCCACAGGGAAGAGTCATGGGATATATCACATGCTTTGCAGTGGAATCTCTTCAACCTGCGTAAGCATAAAATTTAAACGAGGAGATAGACCAAACTCATGTACCTCTACTACTACCAAAAAATCCCCCTTTTTTTATTTCCATCATTCATCTGCATCTCTCTCTCTCTCTTGCATTATTTTTATTATTCCGCCTCCAGACTCTTGTTTTATCATGGACATCCGTCCTAGAAAAAAAATCTCTTTGATCCTCTCCATTCCTTCATGACACTCAAGGGGAACTTTAATGGACCTCAACAATTATGACAGTAATTAAATTTAATTCCTTTTTTCCCTCTCTCTCTCTCTCTTTCATATTTAAAAAAAGTGAAAGTTTATTTTAGCAACAATTTAAAAGTCTTTTACTCAAATCTTCATCTCTATCCAAATTTTCATAGTAATTTAATAAAAATTCTCTTGGTGAGAATAGAATGAGGGATTATTAGATAGAGGCATGTGATCTTCTCTCATCTGCAATCTGCATCAAACTCTTTTTTTCATAAAGTATCTGTATAGAAATTAGGAAAGAAAAATGGGGAAAAAGACGCCATGGCGTTTACGGGAAAAGAAGGAAGTCATGCGGTTTTTCCCTTTTTTTGGAGCAAAGGAATATTGCCAAAAAAAATTCAAACATAATGGACAATCGTTTCCCTTCCAGGCAAAAAAAAGTGTTTTTCTCTCTTGATTCTTCCCTGTAGCTATCGATGACAAGAGTTTTATATTTCGATAGATGTACCACCAAACACCCCCACAAAAAATATAAAGGTAAAAATTCTCTTTCTCACCCAAAAAATTTTTTTTTGAAGAAAGTGAACAAGGTCCAGGATTTTTTTGGAGAGAAAATTTTTTTAAACATGGGGATTTGAATTTGGAAAACGGCGTCGGCGGGTTGGAAGTTGGAAGGGTTACCCCCAAAAAAATTTTTTGAGCGGGTTTAAGTGTACTAGTATGTGTGAGGCTGTGTGATTTAGATGGAGACAGTTTTATAGAACCAATTTATATATATTTATACCCCATACATTACCCATTATATGTGGCTTTCTATAGGGTGAGGACAATTGTTATAAAAAATACATAGCCTTACATTCTCTCCCACTTGAAAGTGTCAAAGATTTTCATCACCCGGGTCACGTTATTTTCCGGGGGAGCAAACAAGAAACGTAAAATGAGGGCCTCTCTCTCTTCTTTTTTTTATGACTCTTTTTTTTACAATACAAAATCACATTGTATGTCTTGTTGGTCTTCCTAGTACCCGCATCAAAATGTGGGTACTCGATTCATTCTCTCTTTCACATTTAAAATGAGGGTGAGGGTTAGAGGCTACTAAAAATTACCCTCCTTTTCTTTTTCTAGCCACCAGGCTCTTTTTTTGAAAATTCCAAAAAAAAATTGTGGTGTCAAAAATTGGGAATTGACAGAGAGCCAAGGGCTCCTATTTCTCACAGATAGAGAGAAAGACAGAAAATGTGGAAACAATTTAAAAATAAATATAATTTCAACTTTTCCTTATCCTTGTTGAAGAAATGGAGGGAGAAAAAAAAGTGGACATGTCTTTTTTTATTTTATTTAATTTTGTCAAAGTTGAACGCCATTCTAGAAGGAATAGTCGTTTTTTGTATTTTGAGGAGGGAGATAAGAAGGAGAGGAAGATAGAAAGTAATCGAAGCACGAGGTTTATACTCTTCCACCATCCATCGCATCGTCAGTAGTCGGGGGGCTAGAGCTCCATTTACTCTTTGACCTTTTCGTCTGTTACGAGACATTTGGGTTTTTTTGTGAGAGAAGAAGAGGAGTATTGAGTAGAAAATTCTCTGGAGCTTCCTATATCACTTTTTTTGTCTGTAACTTGGTTCTGTACATATGGACTGAGCTAGAATTGATTGGTTTGCCTTATTTTCCATTAAATTGTAGCGCCTTCACACCATTCGAATCACCCCCCTCCTCTCTCTCTCTCTGTCTTTTCTTTATAATGTTAAAATTTACTTTTAAATTCCCCATTCCCCCATCTCCTCTCCTCTCCATTTGAGACAATTTCCATTTTAAATGTTTAACTATTTTCCAGGCTGGATTTTTAGCTGTATGTAAGAGTCAGAGCGGGGGAGTCAAAAATTGTGGAACAATTGTTACGACTACAATTTATTTTTTTATTTGAGAGGGGGAGAGTCGTGGTGGGGAATATAATCAAATTTGTTCATTACTCTTTTTTTTAGTAGAGCTTGTTTTTTATTTTTAGACAAATAAAATATTAGATAAAATATGGGGGCTTCACACACTCACAGAGAGAGAGAGAGAGAGAGAGAGATTTTTGATACTTGAGGGAAAATGGTGATAAGGGAACTATTAATTTATATAAAGAGAGAGAGAGGGTCTATGTATTAGAGGCAATGTTTAAATACTTTTGATGGTTATTTGTTAAAGAGAATGGATAGGTTTTTAGGGGAGGGGAGGAGGGGGGGGGGAACTCTTGATAAATGTATGAGATTGAAAATGTTAGTAGCCATAGTCATAGCTACCCAATACACAATACACACAGAAGAAGGAGAGGGTTTTTAGTAACATGTCCATGGTTTTGTGTAGGAGAATTTTCCCTATAGAAAATGAATAGCGTGGGTGGAAAATCTTGCAATTTTCCCGAACCGCGTTCGGAGGAGAAATTTGTTGATCGGGAGAACAAAAATCTCCTCCTTAAAGAAAAGATGATGAGCACAGTTAACCATACAAAATGAGCTAGTGGTGTTTCACATTAT
>JAQIVZ010001071.1:0-41453 GCA_034700945.1 Arrhopalites spinosus | reverse complement strand
ATAAATAAAAATTGCATATTTTGAAATTCCATAAATGACAATTTTTTGACAGTTTTCCCCCCAACTTGAGACTGGACAGCTCTTCATGGGACATGTTGAGATCATTCTCTTTTTATTTTAACAATTAACCTCCAGATACGACATACGACAGTGACCAGATTCGAGCGATTTGATAGAAATTAAATGGAATGCCTTTCAATGAACATTTGGAGGTCAAACGCGTGACGACAGCGTTTTGGTACAATTGACAAAGTTGTTGAGAACAAAATTCTGCGTCAAGGAGTGTTTTTTTCAAAATTTTAAAGTCACCTTGAAATTTTGAAGTGAGACCATTTTTTTGTAATGAGGACCCCGATCATTGACCAACCTGTCCAGTATCAGGCTGGAACTCATTGGACATCCAAATATGGTTCCTTGTCAGCTCCATCAGTTCTATTTATTTTACAGGCCTCTACACTATTTTTAGTCAATGAAATGGTCAGACTTTCATCTTAAAATGTACCACCGAAAGGAACCAAGTAACAAACCAACAAAATATTTAAACTAGCCCATATTCATACCAGACAAGAGATTTTCATTTTTATATTGCAAATGATTGTCATGAGAACGGAGTATTTTTTGAAGGCTGGAAAAAGTCATTTCATGCAGACAATAATTTAGTAATGAAAAATGTTGGGATTTTTGTCATTTAATGTTAAGCTGTAATATTTCAATAAGGGATGACACTAATGAAGAGACACAAGAAGATTGTAAATAATACACGCCCTAGTCCTTCCCCATCTTCGTAGGGAGACTCAACAGGAGGGCATTTACATGTGTACCGTCAGCTTAATTAGCATTTAATTGACTTGTAGCCTCCTCTCATGTGCAATAATCAACTGAGGAAAATGAACACAGGAAAATGAGGCCCTATTTTTTGTGCATATTGAAACTTTATTCTTTAGAAAATTTTGTTTTCGGTAAATACAATAGTTAATAATAGTTTACAGGCACCATAAAGAATTATGTAAACTTGTAGACTTACTGAGAGTGAGAGGAAAGGCTCCTCAACAAAAGACTTGAACCTATTGTTTTTGATGAAATTGTTCTTTGACAAATAATTGGGACTTTATGACTTTTCAGTGTTTCATAAAAGTACGTTTTCAAGTATAAAAAAATCTCTGCTTTCTCCTTTACATTGCAAATAACACAAATAAAGTGGAGGATGGAGAGGCGGAGGTTTCTCATCCCATTTTGGATTTTTCCTTTTGTTTAGAAGAATATGACTGCTTGTTCAGTCGAGTTGCCGTGTGTGCGGAGTTTTGGGTCAGGGTGGGAGAAGATTCCCATGCTTCCATCTCGAAGAGTGTAAACAATATGATGGAATTGAATTACCCGAATAAACATACTCTCAAAGACTACCATTACCATACGTTGAACTACCCAGTTCATACCTTGTGCATACCCTGATTGACATGACATTAGTCATCCACTTCCCGATTATTTACTTTGAGAAACTGAACCTTAAAAATAGCCTCCCTTTTATTTTTGACTCTCCACTTGTGACTTGGCCCGATTATGATGCTCCTTGTCACTCTGTCAGGTGTATGGGCTGAGTTTGGTACAAAAGAGTGGGAATATTAAGCCACAAGTTTTATTTGTAGTGAATGGTGGAATGGTGGAATGGCGGAGAATTGATGAATTTAATAACAAAAATGTAATGTAAATGGCAGTTATCAACATGTGGGGAGAATAATTACAAAAGTCATTTCCACTCTCTGGCCTCCGCCCCCACCACATTTCCATGAGGAATATGGGTCTAGTTAGTTGTGGAGGTAATTCATCACCCGTTTGATTTCTTCTTTAGAGTCATAAATCAAATGGTAAATGTAAAATAAAATAAATGCGACTCTTCTGTGGAGTAGACTGGAGAGAGAGGGGGAGGGGAAGCCCAGATTTTGACTTGACGACTTTCCTACACACACAAGTCTATTTATAGTAAATGAAGTAATGGTTTGGGGAATAGTACTCTGTCACTTCTAATAACCAAGTGAACTTGCCATGGATGTAGGGAACCGAAATCATGTTTTCTTTAGCCAAAGTTCAATATCCTTCTTTACTCCAACTCTCTCTCTCTTTGTTTACCCTCAAAAGACAAGAGGAAAGTGGTGATGGTGGTCACGAAAATCTGTGCAAAAGCCGTAATCTGTGAGATGTGAGGCTCCTTTTATGTATAAAATATATAGCTCAGGATTCACATGGACTTGAATGGACTGAATGGACCAGTCTCTCTTCGTGTCAAAAAACCGTATTAATTACTCGAGGCAGAAGGGAGGATTAGGGGGAGACTCTCCCCACCATGTAGACGACTTGTGAGTGTGACAGCGACTCTTTTTCTCCAACTTTCGAGGCTTCAACCACAGAGAAATGTCACTATTTGATTAATGGTCAACTTTCACCTCCTCAAACCGTCTCTCTCTTTAGTTTCCCTCTCTTTGTACAAGCCTCATGACAAAATAACCAAAAATAATGATCATCCACCTAAATTTGTACACTGTCTCATCTTCTTATCGTTAGTCTGAGGGACAGGTAGGTGTCGTTAAATGAATTTGCCACAAAATCAAATTTCATTGTCATCATTCTCCATTCGCATGATGTTTAATTAACAATAGGCGGTTTCTCATTGAAGGCAATTCTCCCATGGTCCACTTGTAAAACTCAAGTATGGGCAGCCTCCCTGCCAGTAAATATTATTTAAAAACATTCTCCCTTTTGAAAGAGACAAGCCGCCATTACATTTTTTCATTATTTTTAACCACATCACAATCAATTCTGATATTATGGCTAATAGCTTTTTGAATATGGCCCCGGCAATTAGTAGACTCTGTCTAGTGTAAATCTTTGTTGTAGAATGTGGTGGGAGTATAGGGTTAAAAATAAAGTTTTTGGTCCGAAAAAGAGATTGGGTGCATTAATTTTATCATTTTTTTCTACTGATTACAATGAAGATTTATTCACGCTTTTATTGGTTTTTTCCCGACGAGATGAGAATAAAGAAGACAGACGGCTGGCTAGTTATGGTGGTCTCTAGAAGGTTGTTTTTTTTCAAAAATTCTTGTATTTCTTGTGTACGTTGAAAGGTTAAGACTTGTCTGTGAGGGAAATAAAGGGAGACATGGGGAGAAAACATTGAAACTGTTGGAATTGAATGGGATGAGAGAGGAGAAAGGTTTTTACACCTTCCCCTCACCCCCCTTCATCCACTGAAAGACAAACGATAAAGAATAGCCCGTTAATGTAGAATGCTATTGGAAGCATGTCTGGAGTACAGGGGAGGTAGGAGTCCTAATGATGAACTATTCTAAATCTTCAAGAGGATGTTCTGCTAATTGTCCATTTGTGATTTGAGCTAAAGCCATTCCTGTAAAAAGACGGAGGATGTAATTGTATCTGCTTTTTTATAAGAAGAAAATATTGGCTCTCTCTCTCTCTCTCCAAAACTCATTCCATTTTCCATTGAGATAGAAAATGTGGATGGGGGTATACACAATGTTATTTACTGGCCTTCTTTATCTACGTCAAACTAAATTGCTACCACATTCGTGTTGTTTTTTTTTCTGCCTACTCTGCTTCATTAACTTTACGTATTTAGGTACATCTCATTCCCCTGGAGTAGCATTTGCAAAACAAACAGATTGCTTTTTTTTTAAAAAAAGAAAAAGAGAAAAAATAACAACTTTAGTTATAGGACAAGAAGATACAACATTTGTACATTTTCCAGGAAACTCTTGAAAATGTTTTGCTGATTTGTTTGAGAAAATGATGAAGTCTCCCTTTTTGCTTGTCTGTTGTAAAATTCTGCTGATTTGGACATTCGTTGATCAAGTTGAGTTTGAAATTCTTGGGAAAGCTCTTGAGAGAGACAACAAAAATAAGACGTATCATGGAAGAAATGTTGGAGTGTGGGATATGAAGAGAGAGAGAGAGATCATAATTAATTGGGAGAGCCAGAGAAATTTCTCTAGATCACCATGCGATTCCATGTATTCCTCCTCCTTGTTAATTCCAATGATATGATTTCAATTAGCTTGAGTGAAATAATTAGTGGAAGATGGGGGAAAGATTTAAATGAGAAATAGAAAAACCCTCGAGCAAAACTTGATGCCATGGCCATGGCCACTCACAAAATAAAAGGAGGAAGATACATCATCAAGAATTTGTGAGGCGTTTTACTGGGGAAATGAAAATTAAACTTATTTCCGTTTCTTCGAATTCCCTTTCCCTTTCTCTCCTCCGATCCCTTAAAAGCCTTTCTCCCTCATGTACATTTTATTGTATAACAATAAGCAAAGGCTGGACACTTGTTTAATAGTAAAGTAACCGTACAATTAATTTGAATTTGGTTCCATTTTAACTGTCAATCAATAAGATGATGTTCTTATGGAATTCCAAGAGAGAGAAATAAATGTGGGGCTTTCACCAGACTCATTTTTTCCCTGTGAAAAAGAAGCCCGGGAGAATAGTGCGTGTGAGTATGTGTGTGTCCGGAGTTGAAAGGAATGGATGGGTATAGGAATGGTAGGGAATATAATAGTTGGGATGAGAATGACTCTGCTTAAGTAAAGTTGAAGGGTATAGGAGGGGAGGGGAGGAGGGGTTGCCATTAACATTAGATTACATTACATAACATTTGCTATTTGCGCTGAAATGAACCAGAAACGTTAAATCTCTCCCCGTCTCTTTTTATGAGCTCGTGGTTTTTGTGACGACGACCCTTTTCATTCTCACACACTCTCTCCATTCACTTGTACTTGCCATATTACCCATGCTCTACTCTCTGTCTCTACTTTCAACCACCATCACCACCTTAACGAAAACACCGTTAAGCCTCCCCCCCATTCATCCTGATTGCCAGCATTAGAACAAGGAAAGAGACTCCCAAGAATAAAGAAAAAAACCCGAATCTCTGTCTCTCTCTTCATCCAAAGCACGAGTTTAGTCTTGAGGTTGAGATGGCTTAGGGAATGAATGAAGGTGGGGAGATGTTCGACACAACTGATTTTGCACTACCATCCATGCCCCTAATCCCTTGTACTCTTTTTTATCTGTACTATCTCCCTTTCACTAAACCACTCGTCCCATTTTATTTTGCTGTCATGGAGATTTTCCAATTTTATCAAACAACTTTTTAATTTCTTGACTAGACACTCGACACCACTCCCAAGCACGATTCAATGAAGCCATGAAACACATGAACGCTCGCTCTAACTCTCACACAAAGAAAATTGTCTACAAAGTACAAAAGTTGACGGCAAAGATTTTCACAACTACAAAAAAAATGTTTCCAAATTCGACGCATCTTCCGCCTGAGGTAGAAAATGTTATTTTCTGTGTAATGATCCTTGGAAATTATTATTATATTTTTTTGAAATGGAAAACTAATGGAATTGAATATAATGACAGTTGGTAGCACAAATTCTTTCTCGGGTGGATGAACAATGTTTAAAAAATGCTCGGTTGGTATGTTGGCTATGGAAGAGTGTGGTCGATCAAGTCTTTTGTAAATTTCATGGTCTTTTATCTGACGACAATTTAAAATACATTTTAAATTCAACTCTTCACTTTGATGAAATTCAAGTGTGTGACTTGATCACGGAACATCTTCCCATCTCATCCAACTCCATGTCCCGAAGTAAATTAGCTTTGTCACCCCGTAAAGTCATTTTCAGTGAGAATTCCGTCTGTTCCCTTTGTCCTTCTGTCTCCTCAAAAAATATGACGAGTATTCTGAAACTTAATCGGGACATGGAATTTCTGTGTTTTGAATATAATTCTTTAAAATGTATCAAATCATTGCAAGTCGACCATCTCGTTTTGCGAAATTTGAATGAATTACATGTAATTATCAATTTATTTCTCCAAATCAATTTTAAATTTAATTGTCATAAAATGGAATAAATTATTTTGGTAATTATCACAGATTTCAACTAGAATGTCAGCAGATGATCGAGATGACATAAATATTCTACAAGAAATTGGCAAGATGAAAATCCCCAAATTGTCCGTCTTAAAATTGACGTCAAGAATTGTATTTGAGAATGAGGGACAGACACTCATCTGGTATTTTAAATTATACGAATTTATTGCCAAGTATCGAAAAACATTGAAGAGATTAGAATTTCGTGATGGCATCACTTTCCTCTCTCCTGATGATCTCAACAATAATTCTCCATTGACGACGTACCCCCTCTCAAAATTTACATGTTTGAAACAAAAATTGGCTCAGTGTCAACTCACCTCTTTGAGTATTGAATTCAATCAAATGGAGGGCTATGATCAGAGTTGTCTTGGTACTTTCCAAAATACAAAGAAAACTAGAGTGCAATTAATATTTAATTGTAATTTATTAAAAATCAACAGGTTTCCATCTCCTCGCAGCTCAAAGACAATTAACCAAATTAGAAATTTGTAGAGACACTGAACTTCATCCTTCATACGTCTCTCATGTGGCCGATGCACTGGAAACAAATTGTACGACCTTGACTCAAGTAGTCTTTGCCTATCTTCGGGATTTGAGTCCTCGAGAATTTAGTAGAATTTCAAAGGCTTTGTCTTTGTGTACAAAAGTTCAGTCTTTAGAATTGATGCTATTCAACTACCCCAATTTCCCATACCCTTTGCCAATATCAATCAAGAATTTAATGTTGGTTGGAAGCCTAGACCCAAATCTTCTTCTGGTGATTAAACAAGCTCTCCGTGTCCTTGAAACCCTTCAATTTCATAATGTGACCCCAGACTACATACTGAGGGAAGAAGAATATGTGACAAATTTGAAGCACGTGACCACCATGTCCAGTCTGATCAGTGTCTTGTTCTCCAGTCCCAAAATGAATTATTTACCGATTCTTACTTCTCTCTCTGATTTAGTCATGTTTCAAGAATCTTCCCAGGACGTCTGTTTTTTTAGACTGTCCCTTCGTAACCCTTCTTAAAATTAAATTTGTTCATGTTAATTACTTTTAATAATTATGGATATTAATTAAGTTTTATTTTTTCCCTGTTTTGACCCCCATTAGTTGTTTATGTTTTGTTTTTGTGGAATAAAAGTTAGAAAAAGTGATTTGATGAAAGAAAGAAAGTTGTGAATTAAATATATTTTTTGGGATGAACAAGGGGATTAGGGGGGCCATTAGATGAAGTGAGGGAATGACTTTATATAGGCAATTGTTCAACGTGGAATGGTGTTGTGATGGAGTTGTATAGGGGGGTCTGTGGATACATGTGGGGCGTTTCGGTTGACATTCTAGACTCTTGAAAAAAGCCTCTTTGACCATCTTGAAGGATTTAAGTATCAATTCTCTTGCCACAACCTTAAGTCGTATAGTCTCCCTTATAGCGTCTCTCCCTTTGGGGGGGAGGGGAATGGACGATGACAGCGTGTAAAACGGTGTGGTCTATTATTTTATGACTCACTCCCCACTGAAAATATTGAAAGCCTGAAAGTGAAGGCGTAAGAATATAAGAGCGTGGACGTGATTTTCTTTTATTACTAATCCTCTTGTAGTAATAACAAACCCAGGAGTGAGTTCATAAACAAAAGTCCTACAAAAACGTGCAAACTCAAATAAAAGTCTCCCCCTCCATTATTTTCTTTACCACACTTTCACTACTTTCACCAATATCATTTCAACAGCTCAAAAAGAATAAGAACTTCCATGCTATTTTTGCAAAAACTTTCACTTCTACTTGGCAATGTTATAATTGCAAAAAAATAAATAATTGTAGTGAATATTTGAGTAAAAAGTTGAGGCCATAAGAGAAAAGGGTACTTGGGTGTACTTTTGCACTTTGCAAGAAATTGTGCAAAAAGAGAGAGAGAGAGAAAGTAGGAAATTGAAGCATGAATATTGGAAAGGATGCATAGAGATTAGATGGAAGATACGTGATGTACAATAGAAGAGCCAGAAATGGGAAATGGTAAGAGTTAGAGAAGTGGGGAGGGGGGGGGGAATGAAGGAAAAAGTTGCTGAAAGAAATTCCGAGCAGACAAGCGAAGAGAGGAAGAGTGAGATTGAGAGTGAGACAGAATAAATTCTTCGTCCGAGGGAATAACAATATTATAAAGGTTGTTTGCTGTAAAAGAAGAGGAAGGTACGTTGTGACTTTCTCCGTGTCGTCGACTCCAGCCACTGTGCATCTGAATATAGAAAGAGAGAAGAGAGGAGGAGGGAGGGTATAGGAGGAATTCGACTGGAGACAAAAAAATGGAGGCCTATACTTTCCCTATGTAGAGAAAGGGAGAAAGGGGGAAAAGGGAAAGTTGAGTCGGTCGTCTCGTAGTGTAGGTGACACTCATATGAGAGTTACAATAGTTGGACAAATTTATGGTTCTAACGTGCTCTAAAAAAAGTTCTCGTTCATCTCATGTTACTCAGATTCCTTCGACCACGGAAAAATTCTCCTCAACCAAGCAAAACCGGCTCTTCTCCAACAAGAGGCCAGGACTGTGAAGAGGGAAGAGGGGAGGAAATGCAATGGCAAAAAGACAACTAGTAGATACTATAGATGAGACCAAAAAAGAAGAGAGAAAAAAAAGGAAAGAAGAGTCAGAAAAAAAAGTTTTTCACGCAGAGAGATCTACCAAAACTATTTTCCCTTCTTTTGTGTGACAGAGACTCTGTCTAACCATAAGACTTTTTTTGGAGGGAGGAAGGTACAAGTCGTCGCTTTTGCAGTTAGTGTTGATTTCACGGACTAGTGAAAACTAAAAAGAAAGAGAGGCCAGGAACATTCCCCTCCTTTTTTTTCTTTGTTACTCACTACAAAAAAGGAGAGGGGGGATATATCCCAAGAGCTGCATATTGCACTGCATTAAATTAGAGACCACAGTAAATTCTTATAATCTTGGAAGGAAGATGTGAGGATGCACCTTTGTAGGCTTTACGCATTCTACTTGCAAACAGTCTCCGAAACACCATTTACAGACTATTATAATATATTTTTATACACTGTCCCCCACAGATAGTCAGTGGGGGAGGGGAGATGAAAGAGCTGTGGTGCATACATTATATATTACATTCCCCGAATTTTATACTCAGCATTTTTTGGTATTTTCTCCGGATTTATTGTTGTGATTGTACAAATGTCATCATAATGTCCCCACATTTATTTCTCCTCTTTTTTTTTATTTTATGACGTCACAAAATAATCCAACTTTTTAATGACAAAAAACAAAACAGAATTGTAAATACAAACAGTAGCGTTAACTTTTCAAAATTTCATGTTTTTTATTAAAAAGTTTTGGTAGATTGGAAGGTACATGGAAATATTTTATTGCAAAAAACTAAATCATCACTGTGTATCAATAGTCATAGGCTAAAAATTGTAATGGAAAATTTGTAAATTTAAATAAATCTATAGGATGGCAATAATAATGAAATTAATTATTTTATTCGAAAATACTGCGGTGCCTAATCGGCTTCATTTCCTCGCTGTCGCTCATTAGGGATTTCAACAAAGCCCGTATTGACTGTGCCGGCCCATTTTTCGTCTGTGAGAGTGCAAAATAAATAAAATAATTAGTTTAATGATGATATTTAACTATTGTGAGACAATAGTTAAATGAATAGATTGAACGTACACCTTTACGAATTCTTGCAAAATTACCATCAATTAAAGACTCCAGATCTGACTCAGTCTCACAATGTATAAAATTGGCTTTGGACCCGTGCATGACTCCCTTCATAATTCTGAGCATTGATGGTTTTAAATTGTAAAAAATCAAATGGTAGCCCTGATCTTCCAGCGATCCCATCATGTCTTTCATAGCCTAAAGTAATACATATTCCAATTAATTCATCTTTCATTAATAAAGTCATCATTAAAATAGAATAAAATTAACCTCTGCTGCTGTAAAGTCCGTGTAATTGATATGCACACAGTCAATCACAGCGGGTGTTTTTTTATTGGCAAATCTAGACACAGATTTGCTTGTTTCTAAAACACAAATTAAGAGGTTAATGTCAATGTTAAAAATTTATAATTACAGGCAATAATTTTTAAATTACCGTAAGTGATGTAGTCCACACTAGGAAAGGTTAATGATCTGTCCAACACAATCATGATGAACTTGGTTCCTTGACGACTTGTCTAAGGGTAGACACATCAATTTAATTATTCTCGTCATTTATCTTTATTTTTGTTTAATTTTACCTCGGCTTCAAGAACTCTCACTCTAGGCCTGGCTGCATAGTAAAGAAGATAAATAGTGGAGATGCATAATCCCACGAGAATTCCAAATTCTAGACCCAGTCCAAGCGTCACTAAAAATGTGACAGCCCAAGGGATCATGTCCATACCTGTAAAATATTTAAAGAGGATTAAAGGTCATTTGAATTAAATGATGATCAATATTATTAATTACGTTTGGATCTCCACAAGGGTAAGATAATGTCGAGGTCAAACATGAAAATGACACAGGCGGAGATGACGGCTGTAAACATTTTGGCCAAATAAAAAAAATAAAGGATAATCAAGTGGAAAAAATAATTTTGCAAGAAAAATGAAGTAAAATAAATCAGGCGTACAGGCAAGGGCTGCTTTGGGGATGTAGGCAAAGTATGGAGTGAGGAACTGAAGAGCTATAAGCACCATGGTTCCAGTGTACAATCCACCTAGAAAAAAGAGAATGGTTTTCAACTTATAAATCACATAAATCATTTCCCAAACAACTATTTTTTTCTCTCTCCACTTTTTTTCTTGTGACTTTTGGATCAAAAGAAAGTCGATCAAAAGTCAAAAAAAGCTGAGATCCAGATGATTTTATATCAAATTGAATCAATCGTAGTCCTCCTCTTATAACTAAAAACCCTCTAAAAGTGGATTATTGATTTTATATGTATTAAGAGGAGGGAGTCATCCAATAATAATATTTTGACTCGCTCATCCATTCCAAATTTCGACACCTTTAAAAAAAGCTTAGAAAAATAAAGAGTCAAGTTTTCATAACAAACCTAATGGAGTCTCAACACCACTCATGGCGTTCACTGTAGTTCTGGAGAAAGAGCCACCAATGGAGTACGAGCTGAAGAAGCACGAGATTGAGTTTGAGATCCCAATACAAAGAATCTCTTGTGTACAATCAACTCTCTTGGGTCTCGCAAATGCTTTCGCAATTGTGATGTGACCCATCACACCTGAATCAGATTTACATAAAAAATTTAAAAAATTAATGATTTTGAATTCATTAGTGAAGTCTCGCAAAAGTCACCGTCATACCTAAGAGAGGGAGAACGATGAGGGCTGATGCTTCTTCTTGAAGAATATCTGTTGCAATATGAATCAATAATTTAATATTGTAGAACCCTAATTTTCACATCATTTACTCAATTAAATTACCTGTAAAAGTATGGGTTCTATTTTGCCAAACGATTTCTGTGGGTGGAGGTTTGAATGCTGGTATCCCAGCTGGAATGTGTCCTACAAATTTATAATCATGATTTAAAGTTAATTGTTTGAAAATTTTCAACATTTATAAAAAGATGAAGATGATTACCGACAAGAGAAAACTCAGTTTTCATTGTGGCAGTTATCACAGAACAAATGCCAAGAACCAAGGCACTTCGAGCTGTTGAAAAAAACCAAACTGCTCGATCCAATCCTGGACGATTTTTTAAAAGTGGAGAGAGAATCCATTGCAATTTCTGAAATATTTTGTAAAATATGAGAAACGATGAATTAATTTATTATGGATCAAATTTATTAATCAAATGGAAGGTATTTTTTGGTTACTTTCATGATGAGAAGGATGGTGATACAAACGACACTAAGATATGCATCGGGCATTTTGATTTCACTAAAATGAGAGATGACACCTCGCACGGTGGGTAGAAATCCTTCTTGGTCAAATTTCAGACCTAATAGAGCCTTTATTTGTGTGGCCACAATGGTCAAACTTACAGCGGAAGTGAAGCCACTAATGACCGGTCGGGAGATGAAATTTGCGATGAATCCTTTTTATTGCCCCAATTACATGTTTAAATTATTCACGTGAAGCCGGCCATTTGACGAAATAATTATAATTAAAGAATGGGAATTCTTACCAAGCCGTAGTATCCCCATGGTCATAGTGACCACAGCAGTCACTATAAAGTCAGGTAAAATTAGCTCTCATGTATAAATAATTGTACGTAGTACAGGTGTGTAAAACTTACCAGCTGCCAAAAAAATGGCGTACTCGGGTGGTTTGCCATGAGTATATTTATTGGTCAACACGCTTTGAATGGCCGTCGGTCCAATTGTGATTTCTTTTGTGCTTTAAAATAAAATTATGCATTAAAATCTTTCCGTGTGACACTAGCAGAAAAGTATGAAGATTTGCCTTACCTGCCAAAGAAAATGTAGACGAAGCATCCTGTAAACATTAATTTTAAATTAAATTACAATTTTCCCAAGATGATGAGAATTGGTTTTAATTATGAGCCACATTACAATTACCTACAAATGATGAATATAATCCATAAATTGGTTCTAGACCAGCCACCGTTGCATAAGCTAATCCTTGAGGTAATACGGTGAGGCCTGTGCATGAAATTTGATGATAAAATGTTAATCATGTTTAGCAAATTTTAAATATAATTAAAATATGGACCCACCAACAGTAACTCCTGCGATAAGGTCAGCAATGGCCTGTTGTTTAGTGTATTTGGGAAGCCATTTTAAAATAGGGAACGTTTTTTCAATGTTTTTTCTCCTGTCAAATTAATAAACAAGTTGATTTCAACTACAAGGATAATGTTTACGAATGATTTATGGGTGAATTATAATTAAATTCAATATTAATATTAATCAGTGTAAATTATTTCGTAGAAAAAATAAAATTGTTGTTCTCCGAGGACAAAATGAAAGTCAAAGCTGAAGAAGGTAATTCAACACAAGCTAACTTAAATTATTGTTTTACATCTGCATGCTTTATTTGTTATTTGTCCTTCCAAGACAAATCCCCATCATCTCGTGTTATTGCCAATTGTGTTTACCTGAATTAAATGTAAACAAAGATTGTAGGATCTTTGTTTACGTTTTGTCCAGAATTTTTTTTGGTGTGCCTATTAAATTAATTTCTATCTTATTTCAAAATTTTACTTTGAAGGTCATGCAGTGTTGAAGTTTTTGAGACTGAGTCAGATATCAGGGGTAAAACTCAACTGATTTGAAGTTGGTTCAAAGTATTACGGGATACTATTTAGAGGTCAACAAGGCATTAATATTAAATAGAATAAAACTTTTTTTATTAAATATAGAGCCTGACACTTGGGGTCAGTCTGGATAATGGGGTCAAATTTGAGTCATGTCCACATAGAAATAAAATAAAGAAGGAGAAAACTCACCTGACAGCATTGGCACAACATTTTCCAAAAGAAGTGGCACAACCCGTGGACTGAGGTGCTTGTTCCCATTTACCACCCCCGACTCCATCCGGAGAGTAACCGGGTAAATTTTGTTTGGATGGGATAGAAGATAAACTTGCTGAACTGTTTGAGTGAATTAATGTCGTCTTCATGATTCTCACTTTTGCAACTGCAAAAATGCTCCAACCAACGTCTTCCTTCTTTTAGAATCTTTTTGATGGAATTCTTTATCAAGAGAATTATTTAACGAAAAAAGTATGAAGGTCAGAGAGACCAGTGATGATGACAGGAAGGAGAGAGAACAGAAAATGAATTAAGATGGGACTTGTATTTATAAGAATAGGAAGGAATTAATCAAGTATACTTGAGAAGACTTGATTATTTTTAATTACGTTCATCTTTGCATTTTAATTCTGTGGGCAGTGTGTACATATTGCAACTTTTGTTTTTCTTTCTCATTTTCATAATTTTAAATAATATTTGTCCCTCTGTCCAATACCACAACGAGGGGGTATAAAATTAAATAAATTTCCAATTCATTAAGAGAGACCAATCGTATAAATTACAGTTCTATTTTAGCTTAACTTTTAGTTAAATTAGTCCATGTAAAGATAGTTAAGTGTGACTTTATTGTGGAAGGATTTTTTGCAAATCATTCCTTCTCTGTTATACAAAAATGTTAATTTATACGAGAGGGAAATAGACATAGTCGTTAGCGTGAAACAACGATTTGCAAATTAATTATCTGATGAACTAAATTTAGATCAATTATCCAGTTTTAACCAGGTGAAACTGACAATTTACAATAATGATTAATAGTAATGATAGTAATAATAATCATTAATAGAAATATTGCCTCCTTGTTCATGAACAAACTTAAATTATTTTTGTGTGTTAGTGAGTCAAAATTGTAAGTACATTCACATCTTTAGTTGAGTGGTCATCTAAAATTGTAATGTTGAATTTATGTACAGGTATTTTATGTAATCTTTTTATTGTGATTTCAATTTCATGTAAAGCATCAAGTTTCTTCCCTAATAGTTACAGCAACACTTAATTACAATTCATTTTAATTATCTGTGGTCTAAATTATACTTTGATCAGCTATTTTTTTCAAGTGTAGAGAAACGTCACAATTAATTAATAATTTATGTCTCGTATATCGAGATATAAATTAATTTCATAGAGAAAACGACAACAGATTAAAGTTGTTCATGATAATGAACAATTTGCATTCTAACTACTTGAATATACATATTTAGTAATTAAATTTGACACATAAAACTTAAAAGTAAGAGACTAATGTTATAGTTATTAAGAAAAACTTGACTGCCTGGACTAAGATTCGACAGGGTCATTGTTCGTGGTGACAGTCAGAGCAAATTTGCTGTCAGTGAGAGTCTCAAGCTCCTCTTCTGTTCGACAGTGAATAAAATTAGATCCACTGTCAGCCATTGCAGCGCTGACAATACGGAGGATGGATGATTTTAATTTCCAAAAAATTATCTCGTAGCCATATTGACCCAAGTTGGACACCATGTCACTAATTGCCTGAAAGTCAGAGACGAAAGATCAATTTCTACTCAACATTGGCACTACTCAAGACTTACTGTGGCGGCTGTGAAATCGGCTGTGAGAATAAAACATAAGGTGCAATTTGATTCGTTGGTCAGGTCAGGCCAGGTCAGTCAATATGAAAATAAAAACAAGTCAAATAAATAAAAACTTTGTTGACTTTGTTGACTCATGAAAATTTTAAATTACCAAATTGAATGTGATGACAGTCAATGACGATGGGCATGGCCGTATTTCCATACCGAATAGCTGCTTTGCCAACAATGTCTGTGATATAATCGACGGATGGAAAGGTCAGGGAGCGATCAAGTTGGACAAGAATAAATTCCGTGTTCTTTGAAGTCTACAAGGCAAATTTAAAATAATTATATTTTGTGAACAATTCACGAAGTAGGCTATTGTAATTGAGAAGACTCACATATCCCTTAGAAATCTTGACTCGGGGTCGAGCAGCATAATACAACAAAAACATGGCACTCGTGATGAGTCCAATTCCAATGCCGTACTCCAATCCCACAAATAATGTGACAGCGACGGTCAAACCCCAAGGAATAAGGTCCATTTCTATATTTAATTGACATTTGTATTTAGTTGACTAGTTTATGATTAAAAGATTTGACTTACTTTTGGACTTCCACATGGGCCTCACAATTTTTAGATCTACCATAAAGATGACAGAACAACAAACGACAGAGGCAAGACTGGCTTTGGGGATAAAGAAAAAGTATGGAGTGAGGAACTGAAGAGCCAGTATCACCATTGCGCCAGTGACAAATCCACCTAAAAGCATTACCATTTCATTAAAATAAGATTCTTTGTAAAATGATCTGGAATGAAAAGAATACCTGCTGGACTTTCAGCACCGGACATGGCATTGACAGTTGTTCTGGAGAAAGATCCAGCAATGGGCATGGAACTAAAGAAACAGGAAATCAAATTGGAGATACCAACGGACAAAATCTCAGGAGCTGCTTCGACCCTCGCTGATCCTGCAAAAGCTTTTGCTATCGTCATATGACCCATCAGACCCAGTAAAGGTAAAATGATGATGCCAGTGGATTGTTCAGTTATAATGTCCAAAATCCCACTCGTTTTATTTGTTTGAGGATTGTAGATGGAAAATGGCGGGGGTTTCATTTCGGGGAGACCAGGAGTAATGTGACCCACAATGGAGTAGGGTTGATTTGGGTACTGAATACCTGCCATTATTGTGCAGACAATTATGACGATGGCATTCCTCGATGTGGCAATGAACCACAATATTTGATCAATGACTTTGAAGCGTCTCGCAACACATCCAAAAGTGAATTGAAGGTACTGTAAAAATTCAATTGTATGAGTCATTTAACGAAATCTCAATTTGTACGTTTATTTACCATCAAGAACATTAGAGATGAACAGCAAATAAGACTCAAAATTGCATCTGCCCTGTGAGTCTCCTTGACATGTTCAACGGCCCCTTCGATTGTTGGTAGAAACCCTTCCGCGGGGAATTGTAAGCCTAAAAGTGCCTTTAATTGGGTCGATACAATTGTCAAAGCTACTGCTGAAGTAAATCCACTGATGACGGGCGTTGAAATAAAATTGGCCACAAAACCTGTCAACAAATCGTCATAAACATTGTCATGTTTCATGGAAGGAAATAATTACGATATTTAGTTGATTGTCAATTACCCATACGAAAGAGGTACATGAGCATGAAGATGACACCGGAAGTAAAACAAAGAAAGACGGCGTACTCTGGAGGTAGGTCGTGAGTGAATTTCCAGGTGAGAATACATTGAATTGCATTAGGGCCTATTGTGATGGCTTTTGTTCCTCCAAATAAAATGTAGACGAAGCAACCTTCAAAAATATTAAACAATATTCAAGAATCTTTTTTTTAAAAATCAATAAATGTCAATTGACTCACCAACAAATCCAGAATAGAGTCCATAAATTGGAGGTAACCCAGCTACCACGGCGTAAGCCAAACCTAAATGTCATTTAGTAAATGACCATTCAAATTAGAGATGTGAACCACGATTCATTTTTTAAAGAAAGTTACCTTGTGGTAATATGGTTAATCCAACAGTGGTCCCGGCTATGATATCACTCACCAGTTTTTTCTTTGTGTAGCATGGCGCCCATTTTATGATTGGAAACACCTTTTGCAGCTTCTCCTTTCTAAATTGAGTACAAAAAGGATAAACAATTTGGATTAGGAGAGACCATACCAGTTGGTTTAATTGATGAGTTACTTCATCATTCCAGAACAACTGTCTCGACATTTTTGAACCAGTCCTTTACAATAGCCATTGGATGGTTCGGTAGCAGCTGTGGTCCAGATGACAGGTCGACCTGAAGGACTGTCAGAAGTCTCTCCTTTGTATTCATGATTTAAACTGAAACTGCCCCTGTTTCCAAAAGGGTTAAAAATGGAATCGGTTGAACAGGAAGCTATACTAGAGGCACTGTAATTATTAATGGAACGTAGAGATTCCGTCCTCATCCTCAAAAATTCCCCTTTTTTTGAGGTGTAACTCAAATAAAAGGAATCAATTAAGAATTAATTGGGAATAGAAAATGGTTGGGAAGAGACACAAAGTTATTAAAAGTCACAACTCTTTTGTCGATCAAATGGAAAAGCGCTTTATAACGTCGTAATGAGAGATAAAGGAAGAGTCATTAGAAATTAAATATCCATGAGACATGAGTACTTATACTCATAATTGTAAAAGTTGAGATAAAATAAATTGTGGAAATATCCAGTTGACTTGTGTATTGCAGATTGTAAAATATGAAATGAGTCTTATCAAATCTTTCTCTTCCCTCACCTTCCTTTCTTTGACTCATTTGAATAAATGTACCTACCAAATCTCCTATTAACAGTCATACCACTAATTTATGGATAATTATTTCTCTCAATCCCTTTTCCCCGATAATCCCCTCGACACATTCCCATTAAAAGTTTTACCGTAAATTCTTCAACATCTTGTCTTTGGCAGCCCTCAGATTCACATTTTTTGGCCATTCCGTGTGCACAAATGTCAAAGAGACACCTGCAAAAATATTTTGAATGGTTTTTTAACACACGCCGGGTTCAGTATTTTACTAATTACGGTAGTAAGTTTTCTAACTGTTGCATGAGTTGAGTTCTATCTTGTCATTTTGATAAAAATTGTGGAGACAATAGTACAAATTGTAAAATGTATTTTATCTTTCACAAACAAATCCAAGAAAGGGAGCAGGTGAGTAAAGTCAATAATGTCATCATTGAATAAATTTTAATGTAATAATTAACTCTTACTCTGTCAAGATTATTTGAGGAAATTGTGGTTAATTTACAATTCCGTTTAATAGTGTATCAAAATGTAAATTATTCCAAATGAATATCATATTACTCATTTGTTATGCAAAGTGAAGGAATTTTATCAAGTAATTTCCATACTTTTCTAGAATTTAGTATCAATACTTGACACTATTTGTTACACTACAATTAATATTCATCACAAATTGTGATAATCAAGTCAACTTTTAGTAAATAATACTTTATAATACTACGAAATCTAGTAAATGAGTCATCTCTGACTCCTCCATGTCTCAATGTGTTGACAAATATTAATTAACCACCTGTGTACTTGGCAAGAGTCATAATCAAGAATTAAAACTCTGGTACAAAAATATAATTATTAAAGATATTAGTGATGCTTCTTTTAAAGAGCTTGTACTTTGATCTTCAAAAGTTGATCATGTGCAACCTTGTTATTTAGTAAAATATAATCTGTACTACAACAAACTCACAATTAGTATGATTGGATTGTTGACAAGAGACAATTCCAGAGATTGTCAAACGAGTCATCCCATTTCCTTTTTTTAAACTCAATGAAAGATCAAGCCTTTTAGTCTGTCAAAAACAAGGTAGTTGATGGTTCTTTCATTAATATTAGCCCTGTTTCAAAAGTCTTGCACGTGCTAGAACATTCATCTTGGCCAATGGTGATTCATAAATGTGGAATCATTAGTTTAATCTCTTTGTTTTTGTATGGACAGAAGAGGAACAAACAGGACAATAATTGCCCCATTTGATGGGATTTTGTCGGGGGAGAAGGTGGCGGTCACCAAAAGTCGCCGTTTGACTGCGACCATGGCTTCGAATCTCGCCCCGGGCTAAGTCGATGACTTGAAGACGTGTCTCCTATATGATTGAAAATGATCATTGAATGATTAATGAATATGAGATTTAGCCATAATTTTTTGAATTTCTTTTTTTTATCAGTTAAATGTTGACAAATTAGTAATTATCATAAAATTTACGAATTACATTAAGACACCGTTCTCACAATTTTTATTTTAAACTTTACTATTTATGGTTTTATTTGTTATAAACTTCCGTTATAACTAATATTTGTAATGAAAAATCGCAATAATGACACTCAATTAACTGTTTATTAATTAAATACAATAAAAATGATTTGCCAATTGTTAATGAATTTCCCAAGTGGGTCAATTCTCATCAATTTTTTATGGGGACGATTGGACTGAAACCAAAAGAAGAAAATCATTTCCTCCATCATAGAATGGGATTCGCACATTATAAAAATGGCAAGATATGAAGTCAAAGTTGATGAGCACGAAATTATATGGTGCTAAGCACTAATTATTGTACGTTTTATTCATTTTTTTGTGAATGATTTCCGCCTCCAAGTTAATTTATGTATTTTTAGACAGTTGGCTTGAAATAAAATTTCATTCTTCTGATGATGATAAATAAAAATGATAAGATTGGCAATAAGTTTTGGTCAATGTGACAAAAATAAATTTAAAAAATGTGGGGCTGGGGAAGATGAAGGAAAGGTTATTTGGATGTAACCTAGTCTAGTAGCCAAGTGAACTGTTGCACCCAAGCAAAGGATGAGAGAGGGATGATGAACAGATTGATGATGATGATGTAAAAGTTGAGAAGAAAAATTATCACTACTTGAATCTTTTAATGATGCTTTTAATGGGGTCTCAGTCTTGGTCTCTATTCCTTTATTTTTCCCCTTTTTTTAACTCGTACAACTTTTTTGCGTGCTTCCCCAACTCCATAAAAGTACTTTTGCTCTATTTTCCCCATTATATAGCCTATAACCATGTGGATGCAGTCGTACATTTTACACTGAATTTAATCATAACTCTCTACCCTTCATCCAACTTACAAACTTTTCCAAATAAAAACTTGTCACAATATTTATGCCCTCTTATTTGAAAACATTAACTTTCATGTACACCCTCAATCAAACTTTTTACTAATTTAAATTATCTTTCAACTTGTGTCTTTTTTTCTTGTTAATTTTGTTGCCATATCACAGACACCATCAACTGTTTTTGCCATGTTGTAGTGTTCAAGGCAAGGCTCTATATTATGCATTATGTACATATTGTAGTATACTGTTTTCATAAAATATAATTAGAATCTAGTTAAATTTAAAGTAATTATAAGTTAATGTTTTATATAAGAGAACAAAAATAATTAATCTAGTGAGGTGAGCATTCAGTCCATAAATGTTTCGTATTTAAAGGTGTCATTAATTGTATTCTGTATTTGTTGACAGTATTCAGAATGGGCTGGCTAGTGAGTGGACTGTGCACTTGGACATGTCGACTCTTTATTTTTTATCAAGTTTATGAATGTTACTGGGCCTTTGACACAGTCGACAAAATCCCTTTTGCGTATGACCCCACTAAAAATGGGAGATGACTCTTGATTTGAATATTAAATTGACAAATGTTGATTTCAGGGAGGATACAAGAGCCAAATTTCAATTGGTCCTTCACATCTGGATTTGGCTAAGCATTATATTTGGTCTGTTGACCTTTATTGGTATCAAAAACTTTTGCGAGCCAGGTTTGGATGGACCACGACGAAGGGATGAGATTGGTGAGAATAATGGAGGACTTTACTACGATTTTCTCGATGTGGGTACACGCTATGCATTCCTCTTGAGTTGGATGTACTATTTCATTGTGGTCATCACTTGGATCCATCATGGACAATTTAAAGTGGCCTCACATGGGGGAGGGAATTTAATTGTCTTTTTGGGGGTCATCACCCTCATCCTCTTGACCTATGTCAATGAAATTAATATCAAAGTCTTACAAGTGATTCTAGCCATTGCTCATTTGATAATTTCTATCAAAGTCTCCAATGATTGGGGAGTTGTCGTGTCCCTTCTTCAGTTACTCCAAGCCCCTTTCATCTTGACCTGTACTGACCAAGCCCCCGTGACATTTAACCCGACATTTATTTTTACAAGTCTGACGGTTCTCTCCTCACTTTGCATGACATACTTTTTTAAGGCAATGCAAGAAAACACTGTGGTGGTTGTCACCCTGGACTCTCTATTTATAAACAGATAAATATTTTCATCAATTGTAAATTGTTGGCTGTATAACCTTAATTATTGTTACAATTAAAGTTATCTCAACACCTACTCTGGTGAAGGAGTAAGAGATGGGATAAATAAATACAAAAAAGATTGAATGGATGGAATACAATGGAAATGAAAGTTGGAGACTATCTTTTTTTTCTATTTAATTGTCTTGTCTTTTTCTATATAGTTAAGTATTGGAGATGAAGAGGATTCTTTTTCATAAAGAGAAGAAGACTCGAAATATTTCATTTTGTTTGAGACTCCATTCAATCCCACGAGCGTAACTGAGACAGAGACAATTGGTCGATGGGAAATTATTAAGAGAAACAAATAAACAATGGAGTCAACAATGTGCCATACAGACAAGTCATGACATGACATGAGCTTCCCTTTTCAAAATTTAACCAAGCGTGAACTTCTTGTCGCAAATTATTTTCACGTTATTGCATATCTATCATTATTTATCTTTTAAAAAAGATATTTAATTACTAATATTTAAAAAAATTAAATGATGACATCATAATTCATAATATTTCTGGGGCTGGGCCAAATACTTTAATTACAATTATGCAAGAGGTATTTAAAATTAAAAGGAAAAAAATAAAAAGATTTAAATAATGCAATTCTACTACAAAGAAAAAGGTGAAATTGTTAAAATTAAAATTTCTCTTTAATTTTCTTCTCAACTTAATAATGAAGATGGGGATTGTGTCACACCTGGGGATTTATTTCAATTGGTCATTGATGGTGAACTCTTCTCCTTTTTTTGTGAACTCTTCTCCTCCACCAAAAAGTGACAAGTGGGAACAAAAGAGTTGGGAAAGTGTACAATTGTTCCATTGTACCAACCATTGCATAAATTCATTGATACTCTTGAAAATACACAAAAAAAGAAGTTTCAATTTTATTTAACGACAATATTTTAAATTTAGAAATTTAAAAACCCAACTTTTCTCCTGTTTTCAATAAAACATAAAGTTAGATTTGAGAATAAGGTATAGTGTTAATTGTAGTTGGAGAGAATAGTACAGGGTGATGAATGGTGTTGAATTTTGGTTGCTGATTAAATGGTTGTTTGTCTACCATTATTATTTGAATGGGCCAAGTGATGAACATTTCGCTCAACTGCGAGTGACGACAAGGTTCGAAGCCTCCAGAAACGGTATTTTTTTCCCTTCTCTCTTTGATTTTCATGGGGTCAAGTCAGAGATGGAACCAAGAGAAGAAGTCCCTCTCCTCCTTTTTCATTTAATTCCATTTTTCTATTTTTACTCATTGAAGATGAATCAAAGAGGGGGGAGAGGGGTCATGGATCATATTAAATATTTCAAACTTGCATCTGTACAAAAATTAAAAAAAATTTAGATGGTAGAACGTCATCTGCAACCAAGTGAGATTCTTTTAATTGCAATCATCCACCGTATCCCAGTCTTCCCCATTTATAAGTTACATGGGCCTCATAATGATGATTTATTGAGATTATCACTCCATCCATCTACAATTGACTCAGATTTTAGTGCATGCATTTTTCCTGACTTGTCATGTACATGTTGTTAATAATAATAATAATATTATTTACAACTTACACAATCTCTCCCTTTAACCCCCATCATTTTTTTTAAATTGATGGTTCAGATGATATTTACTCCTCAAAGAGTAATTATTATTATTTTAAATTGAATCATGTAATGGCAAAGTGCAGTGTACATTCCTCAAATGATTATTATTTTTGTCTCAATTTACAACACATGAATTCTATTTAACTTTGCTCTTGTTCTTATTTTGATCATAACAACAATCTGCCAATATATGCCATAATATTTAACACGAATTGATGCTCATAATGGGGAACATTTTATATGTTAGTCTAAATAAGTAATCATCTTGTACTAATCATTTAACTCCATTATACAAGGATCAAAATTTCTGACCTTAATTACGACTTTTCTATTGTTTAATATTTTTTCTGAAAAATTATTTTATTGATTGGATGAGCTTGATCAATTCTTGGATAATTTATTGTCTTCGCTCAAATCACAAGTAGTGAAAAATGGACTAAACAGACTATAAAGCAATTAATTTGAATAACTGCCAAAGTGATTGTAAAAATTTTAATAATTTTTAATGAGATGAACGCGATGAGGATAAAAACTAACATCTTAATCTTAAATATTCAAAATTAATGGGACTTTATTAAAGAGGGAAAGGGGGATTAATTGTGAAATGGCTATGAATAGGAAATATTTGAGTGGAAAAAGTGGGTTCCGTGACCAAATGTCCATTCAATTAAATTGTTGTCATTTGACAAGGAGAAGACCTTTTTAGTTTCAAGAAATTGTCTCTGGTATTGAGGACAAGGGGGAACTGGACCAAAGTTTACATGAAGCCCCTCTTTCCTTGAGCACTGTGTATGTGATAATATTTAATTTACATTTTTAAATTGAGACTTACCACCAGACTACACTCTACTCCTCTCCTTTTGGCCATGCTTTGTTGCCCAAGTTTTTAGACTATGGACGCACAACCTGAGAAGAGCCAAAAGAGGAAAAAAAACAGGCTCATTTTTATCTTTATTTCTCCATTGAACATTTTTAACGTATGCAAAAAAACATTCCTTTCCTCTCTCATTATTATTTGACGGCAGGGCACTAACTTTAAGTTTATCAACAATTTTTTTTGTCATTTTTGTAGTTTAATACCATAGCCAACATGAGTCTCTGTCTCTCTCTTTTCCCCACTTTTTTTTGATGTGTCTGAAAAGAGTCAAGGGATTTTTTGTTGGCCAAAAACTGCCAAGTTCAAGCCACAAGGTAATTTAAAGTATTATAATTTAGTGATGATGATACACGTTATTTAGTAGTCTATAATGGTATGTATATTATAAATAAATCCTGTTACATTTACAAACCTCTATTTTGGTTGTTAAATTTAACAAAAAATTCATTTGGGTGGATGTCAGTTCCTCATTCCGAGTCTCCTTTTTTTCCCTCCTGTCTGTCTGTGTGTTTAAACCAAAAGTGTGAATAAACTTTTGAGAGAAGAAGCATGATAATAAACTTGTAACCTTAAAATTAATATTAACAAGATTAATTAGTATGCAGTTTTAAAAAAACTTGATGGTTATTTCCTAGTTGTTCATTTTCATTGTACACGCTTACGGTATATTTTATGTGATGAATATTTTTGAGAATGTTGATAATTAAAATGAGAGAATTAAATTACTACAAATATACAATTGAGACGGGGTTTGTATTGGAGGAGGAAAGTGGATTAAAATTAACCATGTTAGAAATAAATTTTACACAAATAAATGAGAATCAAGACTACGAGGACTGTAGTCATTTGAGCATTTTGTATTATAAGTCATGTTAAGTGTAGAATGGTATAAATATTATAGAGCAGAGTAACACACAAGTACAAAAAGAAAAAAAGGCACAGATTGTGTGGGTGAGTGGGAACGTGCAAAAGAAACTTTACTTGCCCACTCGTAAGACATTTAAAGTTTAATATTTGTGTACATTTTTTTAAAAAAGGCAGGAATTCAGACACGGATGAAGTTGCAAGCTCAAGTTTTTTGGGGCTATAGAAGAGACTCAGACTGAGAGAGTGGAGTGATGAGAGGAATGACAGAGAAGCAACCCCTTTTTTTGAATGAATGTATTTTAAAGATGAGCAAAGAGAGAGAGAAGGGAGAGGGAGAATTTTTAATAGGGACTTTACTTTTAGGATTAGCCCAACGACCGGCATGTACTCACTTTAAAAGGATCATCATCATCAATCGTCAAGATTAACCATTTGGTTGGATATAGTTCTCATATGGTCGCCTTCCACATCCTCCAACCGTCACCATCCACCTGCAATCAAGACGAAGGGAGCTTTTCCTCCTGTTTGCTATTATTATTATTATTAGTCTGAGACACAACCACTGGCCATTCTTTGACTAGTTGACTGAGATCTGTGAGGCCACAAACATTTTCATCCTCGCTCCGCTGCCACACTTTACAACCAAAATCTTGACTCGTCTTCTTCTCCTCCTCCCTATTCTTCCTCCACTATTTCTATTCAATTACTCTCTCCTCATCTCTTTTCAATCCTCCCTGCATTTTCTACAGTCCCAAAAATTGTCCTCAAATTTTAAAAAATAATTCAACTCTCTTGTGCTTGTCTCAAAAAGGAATTTTTGGTGGTGATATTTTAATTTACAAGGGAATTTAAGTGATGTGACAACTCCAATTGTGAGGACACAATAAAAAAAGAAATGGAGTGTTAGTTTTACAATGCCAGCACAATGTCCCTCATTTTATTAAATTGTGCTCTGGATGAGGACCAAACAATTGGAGTAGCAAATTGTGATACGTGATATTTTTTTTTAAACAAGTGTCAACTCGAATAATTTTAAATTGTACCGACTCCAGTGACAAGGAAAAAAAGTTGTATAGTGAAAAGTGTGGTTGAAAAATAATCTGAAGAAATTAAAAATAAATAAATAATATAGCAATTCATGTTGAAACAATTGAATTGCCAAAAGGAATTCAAACTCTTTGTGATTGTTTTTAAATGTGGTAATGTTTGGACGCAGTGGTCAAATGTTTCCAAGAGTAAGTGTCTTGAGTGATTTTTAAATTAAATTAAACTATTCATTTTAATGGAGAATTTGTTAAATAGTATTCTAATATAGTTACAAAGTGTACAATGTAATGTAGAGTAAGCATTTATCTCTCATGTTGAGGGTGGTTGAATTCATAAGAATTCAGTTGAGACGAAGCAAAAGAACATTTAAATTAGGAAAATCATTGACATTTTGGCATACTTTTTTTACCTTGAATGAAGAATGGAACTGAAAAAGCGAACAAGTTGCAGAAGAGAGCATTAACAAAACGAGTGACAAACCAAACGTAGAGTTAAACTAAAGTAAAAAAAAGAGTTAATACCGGTTCAAATGCTTCTTCTTTATCATTCAGACAGAGAGAGAAAGAGAGGAACGTCAGTTTTTGTGCCTGAATGGGAAGACAACGTGTTCATGACAAGACAGAGACTTGTTATGTCTATAGCCCAACAACATGATAATGTTAGAATCCCTATTTTACACGTCTCTTGTGTTCTTCAACAAAGTTTCAATGGGAAAGACAAGAGCTTTATTCATACAAGTCTTTGGGCCATTCCCTCACTTCTACATGGAATGCCCATGTCATGCCAATGAAGACAAGAGCGGAAATGCAATTTAGTTTAACCCACAAAAACCCATTGTAGCATTTTTTAAACTACCGTCAACTCAACAATATTCAATCCTTCTTCCTCACCATCCATCCATACTCTTTAATCCCCCCCTCTCTCTCTCAATCACTAATCCAATTCGTTTCGAATGACCAACCCAAAGATTTTTTTGTGGTAGTTAAATCCATGTCCTTTCCTTGGCTATACCAATTTTGCCCATAAACGATAATAATTGTAATTTTCTTGTATTCTTTTGATTACTCCCAATTTTCTACTCCTTTATTTCCTCAATTATTCCTATTAATCTTTCATTTTGTGTGTTGGTACGCGTATAGCTATACAGGTGAAAGAATTAGCGTCTTATATGACAACTTTGTGAATGATTTTGGTCAAGATTTATTATTTGGATATTGATTAGACAGTTAGGGGCCATGCATTAATTTTGTACTAGATTTTGATGTTTGAGGAAAATATTTAGTGTGTAAAATTAAGAGTGATGAATATTTAAATAATGATAAATTATTTTTATTATAGAGAGCATACCATGACGCCATTTATGAAGAGGAATATGGATCAGGTAAAAAAATGATGATAAAAATGACTCAAATTAAATTTAAAGACAATTAACTAAAAATAATTGAATTATTGTGATACAGAGACAGAAGAAGAATGTTGCAGGGGTCGTGGATTGTCAGCAATATTATGTTGGTTTTTAAGTGTCATCATTCTAGTTGGCTTGGCTGCCTCTGTCGTCCTCACCGTATTCTTCATTCTGAGAAGTAAGAGAAATTTAATTCATTCCCGTCCATTTGTCCACCTCCTCCAATGACAAGAAAAGAGGGAGGGATTTGTTGACACCAAGACAAAAATAAAGACATTTTCCCTCCAATTTCATGATCACTATTCAATCAAGAATGGTGAATTGGTGGTTTCACTTCTTCTCTTTTGTCCCATCTTCATGTCCAATTGACAAAACAAAGTAGAGAGAGAGAGATGAAATTAGAAAGAGTATTGAGCATGCACGAAGCTCATTTGCCAGTAAGGAAAAGTTTCATGTAGAAAAAACAAGGCACTGAAATTCCCTTGTAAGCTTCATTTACAAAATAAACAGATGCACACTCATGACTCAAAAAAAAGAAGTTTGTCAAATAAATCAAGTTTGTTATAGATGTAGATATAAAAATTGTATAAAAAAAGAACAGACGTAGTGATTTTCCAATTAAATTAGAACAAGAGAGAGAAAAAATTGTGATGGCTAAATATAAAGAATAAAGAGAGAAAGGATGGGAAAGATGAAATTAAAATGTCACAAGTCAACCTAGAAATTCACTATAAACTACATAATTTTTGTTTTTTTTTTTGTAAATTTATTCTTTCATCTTGTGTAAAGTTTTTGATTGATTCTGAATGTGGAGGGGGAACACATGGTCCTTGTTGGATGGTTCCTTTCATTTAACGGTTTACATTTCCTTTTTCTCAACTCATTCTCGTTGGTTGTACATATTTTTGTAAATACACGACATTATGCAGTTTTTTTTATGGTGCTCTGTCATCCCTCTCAAGCGACACTTTTTTGAATCCTCCATGACTTTTTGTATCCTTGTCCTTTTGTGTGAATCACCGTCTCTCCCATCTTTTTCTTTTGACTCTTCGGCTGTGAGTAGGAGCGTCAATGAGGTGCATAGGAACAAAAGAGTGACGAAGCAGGATGAGGATGGGACATGGTTAGAGGGTGGGAAGAATACTGTGGCTAATACAATTTGCCACTACATTGACTAAATTATTTATATTCTTTCCTCTATCTCCCTTCATCTTATTTACACACTCAATTAAAACAAGTAAAATACAGGTGACGAGGAACACCAAAACATTTTCATTTTCTTTCCGGCAAATTTTCAAGGGGAAGCCTCAAAATATTTTTCCTTATTCTTTCAAAACAATTTTGTGTGCATCACAACACAATAATAATAATTTCCATACAATATGAAAAAAAGAATCAACATGTGAAAGTAATTATTTCTCGCATGGTCACCAAATATTTAAATGAGCTGCATAGTTAGAGCCTCCAACATCCGTTCATTTAGATGGAAATTGTCAAAAAGTGAATTAACATTACCATTTTTTTGTCTTTGATGAGACTCAAATGGACTTGTAGTAATAGTAAGGAGAGGGGGGGGGATTATATTTATTGTTCCAACAGTTTCATGGTTTCTAATTCTTTGACTGTTTTTGGTGATGTAGGTCGGAGCTTTTTATCAAAAAACAATGCGGAGGATGTGAATGTGGTATTTGATCATGGAAATGGATTCAAAATTGTCCCCACAATCCCAACAGATGACAATTTCGATTTCACTTCATCCTCAAGTAAAACTCCCTTTGGTCATGATGACAGTGGTGGGGTCACAACGTCCATTGAGTCAACTGCCGCCCGAACGACAACCTTCACTACTACAGCCACAACAACCAAACTACCCACCACAAGTCGAATGACCACGAGGAAATATTATAGTGATACTACAGGTCAATCCCACGAGAATTTTGATAAGGTAAATTAATTGATCATTTTATTTTTAATTGAGAATTTAGAGCAAAATAAATTATATATATGTAATTTGGAATGAAGTAAGGAGATCAAACAGAAAAAATGTAAAAAAAGTTGAGAGACTGTCAAGTTTTGTTAATTTATTTTTAAAAAACATTGTTTGTTGTATTATCAAATTGTGGTTGGGGTTTAAAATGGGGATTTGTTGTTGTTGATCTTGAATTGTAAAAAAACAAGGACTCAGACTCACTTTATGTAGAGAAAATAGCATGTTTTGTCATTTTATTTACTTTGAGAGAGAGAGAGAGAGACTCCCCTGGACTCGAAAGGCCGTGGACGGGAAAATTGATGGTATACTTTTTTATTCACGCTCACATAGATGTGTGACGATACCATGTACAGTATTGTTGAGTTTGTAGATATAGATGTGGTAACATGTTCGGAACCCATCCTCCTTAAATATTAAAATTAAACTACATTAGCTGTAGAGAGTGCATAAACACATGTGCTCTCAACAAAATCAAATCAGAGGAGCACGGAAGCGTGACCAAAAGTACAGAAGTGAGGCCTATATGGCTATCTTCTACGCTCCCATCTCTCATAACGAGGAATTTTGTACACACAAAACAAGCAGGCCAAGACAATGCACTCATTTGAGTCCATTTTTTGGTAAAAGTCATCCCACTCCGTACTTATACCCAGTAAGACACACTACACCTCCATCCCAATTAACTATCTTCATTTGAAGAATTATGAGCCCCATCACTGTAAAATTAACTCTTTTTAATTCTACTCAATATTATAGTTATTTTTAAATCATTTTTTCAAATACAACACAAGAATTAAAGGGGAGGGGGGTGTTTGGGCGAATCTGGGGAGGGTACAGAATACACTATTTAAATCATATCAAAGGTAGTAAAAGTTCCGTCAATTAAATTTTAAATCTCTGCGTGTGTACAGTATGCTCTTGAAAAGAATCTGGGCTAGAGTCTAACCGAAACGGTTATGATTAATTTAAATGTATGGTTAAGTACTCTATAAAAATCTGTACATGTGTTTGATGTATGAGGAGGGGGAGGGCCCCCTCCTCATACATCAAACACATGTACAGATCCAACCCCCCTCAGGGGAGGGGGGTTGGATTGAAAATGAAACTTTGTGTCGTGTCACTTGAATTGAATTGGAGGAGTCGTATCTTTCATGTACAACAGCTGTTCCTTCTCTGTACTTTGCCTTCTGTCTAAACATGTAAAAATCCATCCACCTCCTCCTGCTCTGGTAAATTTGTGTCAGTCTGACTTTTTTCAATTGCACTTTTTAGTACTCCACCAATTTCATGCATGCAACTGGCTAAATTGAACTTTTTTTCAAGGGCACACACAATCAAAAAAAAGAGAAACAAGTACAAATAGATGCCCCCCTTCTCCAACTTGTAGCCAAATTAATTTTGATTTAAATGACTCTCCAATTATATTTTCAAAGATGACACACGATCGACCAAATGTGTAGAAAATATTTTCATTTTATTCAATTTGTTCCATTTCTATTTTCTCACTACAAAATTTATTTTCTATTCAAGTGAGACAGGTGACATTGTAGAAATCAGGTTTAATTTTAATTGAATTGATGAATTAATGAGTGAAAAATAATTTTATTTTTAGGAGAGGACAACTCCATTACCACCAGTGACAACTTCGGACTCAATGTTCAAATTTTTGTTTGACACAATAAAAACATTTCAAAAGGATGGATCAGGGGAAAGTATGGAGAAGACGGGGATTGAGGATGAGATAATTAGCAACGAGAGTTCTGATCGAGGTTACAATGTCCCATCCCCCACAACTCCAACAAGAAAATCATCCGTTCAAACCACCACAACAAGGACAAGTAATACTCCCATCCTCTTCACTCTACCCCCATCCACGTCCACTCTCAGTCACAGTAAAAAGAATTCCGGGTCAACTCGGAATCCGGAACGAACTTCTTTTTCAACTTCAGAGGAAGTGACGTCCACACCGTATCAACAATATGATCATGGAAAACATTACATTCCACCCCCTTCAAGATCATCCTCAGAAGAAACTGGACGAGTCACCGCTTCCGACACGATGGACACGGATGTCCCCACGACGACAACAGAGAGAACACCAACAACAATTGATGAGCCTACAGATGATGGGATAAAATATCAAGCAGAAGAGTCCAAAAAATTGACCAACATGCTCGTAGGTCAAATTCCTCCTCATCAAAATGAGAAGATTGAGAAGGATCCTTACTCAAAATTGACAACCACGACGCTTCCCCCGCCCACTACTGTCATTACAGAGGATTTGTTGGCCAAAATAATTAAAAATTTACAACCAAAATGGAACAAGAGTAAAATTGAGTCTACACCAAATACAAAATTTGATCACAGTGCCACCAGTACGAGGATTCGAAATCGTTACGTGGAGAAGGATAGGAAAGACAATAGTAAGGAAAATATTAAGGAGGAAATGAATGTTAAAATTGTCAAACGAATTAAATATCGTGGTCCCAGTACAACAATTGCCCCGCAAGCATCTACAATTATTTTTATTACACCGGAAAATTCAGGGACGACAGAATTACCCTCAACGACAATTTTCACGTCGTTGACGAGTAGTCGACAACCACCTGGAACGTCTTCCATTTTCACTAAACCAACTCGTAAACTTGTAAATTATAATAGTGGGCAACCAATTGAGATTGTCAAGGGTCCAGACTTTAGTAATGGGAGGAAGAGTAATCAACAACAATTGAAGGACCATAGCGAGTATTTTGATGTCCTCGTTGGGAGTGAAGATCAAAAAACTTTGGTGACTAAAGAGACGGATGCGGGGATCATAACTTCAGCCATTTTACCCCCTTGGTTTGACACTAGTGGAAATTCTACAGACACATTGGAAATGTCCAATCAAACAATGAGATTTACTAAGAATCAACAGTCAGATGATGATGAGACTAATGATCATTCCAAACCAAAGTCAGACATTGACATTCTCCTCAATCTCTTCTCAAATTCTCCTCTCCCAAAGTCAAAAGTCAATCGGACGGGACACATGAGTAAATCTGAAAAAGGGGGATTTAATCCTCATCAACAAGGGAATCATCATCATCATGAAATGACCGTGGAAGAGTCTAAAAAATCTTTACATTTAAAAAATTTGGAAGAACAATTGAAACCATTTTTCAGTTCACCATCAGAGCCATTGTCTAAAGCTTCCGATTTGAATACACCTGAACATGTTCAACCAGCCAATAATGCCTTCCATTTTGGATCTTCGGATGGAACAACAAATATTTATGGGTACTATCCAGAGGATGACTTGGAGGAAGGAGAGTCTGTGGATCAAGTTGACATTGACGTCGGTCGCTATCCTCCTCATCAGAAGAATGTGAGTGACAATAAAGGAGGCAAGAAAAAGGCTGGGCATGAGGATGAGTCAGAGGACCATTTGAACCACTCACAAAGTCATGTCATTGACATTGCCTATGATCCCAAGACTCGTCCTGAAATCGTCATTGAGCCAAATGTCAATGAGTCAGATGATGCGGGAGAGGAGGATGGAGGGGATGAGGAGGACGAAGAATATTCAGAACATGATAATTCTAATGATCGTCGTAGCAGTTATGCTGAGCTTACAGATCCAATTGCATTGGCATCAGAGACACAAAATCATCAAGTTTTTGTACCCCCACCAGCCAATATGATGAGTACTCCTCCCACTGTTGATGTCATTACACGTCGTGTGAGCATTAATGCAGTGAGTGGCAGTGGAATTCGACGACCCATGAGTTCAAGTGAAGAGAGAGATGACCAATCCATGGCTGGTAGTGAGTCCCATCCACAAGTTGTTGACTGGTCTTTAAAATCCGGAAATGATGAGGATGAGGACACCACCAAAAGTCATGGAGATGACCCAAATCAACCAAATGAACAATTAATTAATCAAAATGAGCATGAGCATGAATTTTCTTCTGTGTCAGAGGAAGAAGAGCCACATGGAACAGAAAAGTTGGTAGAGACATCCAACGTAGAGAATCAAATTGTGGAGAGAAAACCCATCATTGAGCTGGATGAGAGTTTGTACCCCTCCAAAGAGGAACAAGATTTGGGAGTCAAGGATGTGACCACCAAAAAACCCAAAGTGTATCAAGTTTACTCTGAACCTTACCATCCTCCTCATGCATCCTCCGCTGAGATTGACACAACGACCACCAAGACACCCGTAGTTTTGGTGAATTCTGGAGAGGTTCAAACTCAAAATGGGACCACTTCTAATGGATTCATACCACCGGAACCCATGAATTTCCATGATAATACTTACACTTTTAATTCAGAAACAAATACTGGATATGTGTCTAAAGACGGTTGGCGACCGGTCCTTCACAATGATCATCCTGCCAATGAACGACATCAATTGAGGGACGGAAATCAAGGGAAGAATCCACATCCCATGAATAATTTATTAAATGGAGATCGTCCTAATAATTATTATTTATCCACTTCTGTTCAACCACCACCTTTCTCTTCTCCAGGAATTAGTCATGGAACCACCACAAGTGGAATTTCTTCCACTTCGTCAACTCCCCTAAATTTACACAATGAAATGGACAATGCTAGTGGACATTCAGACTATGAGGAGGAGGAGGAGGAGGACGAAGAGAATAATCCCCTGTCCAATAATTGGTACTCCACTTCCTCTACACAACAACAGCAACAGCATCAAAAACCAATGGGACAACACAATAATAATATTAAGGACAATCAAGTCAAGGAGAAATTAAAAATAAAACCGTCAATGCCCTTACCAGCCTCATTTACTCACAATAATAATATGATGCCTCCTCCGTCCAGAGTCAAATTTCCAGATGAGGGACAACGACAACAACAAAATCAAATAAATCCATTTCAACAACAACATCATCATCACACACAACAACAGTTACAACAGTCAGTGCAAAATAGTATAATTGATCGGACAAAGTACATGCATCGACCTGCTCCTCCCCGAATTGTCATGAGGAGAACCCCCCAATTTAATTTTCCTTTTAATCCAAATCGAAAGAGAAATACAAAGACAAATACTGGACCACCTCCTCCCCCTCCCTCGTCACCCCATCGAAATTTCCCTAGAATAGGCACACAACCACAACAACAATCGTCGTCATATCCATCCTCAGTCTCAGCACCCAGTGGTCCATTTTCATCTCCACAGACTCCCACTCAATCGGAAGTTCATCCATCCAGTTTACTACAAAATAATAAAATAATGAGACTACGTCATGAAAGATTTAAAAATCAAAGTCAAGCTTCACAGCAACAACAACAAATGCAATCTCAAGCCTCAGCACCTGGAGCAGTTCATTGGCCAGCAGAGGATAATTTTGGTAGAAGAAATGTTCATCAAGTAAATCGAAGACCGACAAGTGGATAGAAAAAAATTGTTATTAAATCTTAAGTACTTTGTATATAAATCATATAATTTTGGGCCTATGGTGAAAATTCTTTCCTTAGTTAATAGTGTTTTGTATGATGAAGAAAAACTTTATTTATCATTTTTTGACTGTAAAACAATAATGAAATGAGTACTAATTAAAATTGTTGATTTAATTTTTGTTCCCATTATTTACTATCAAATTGAGAAGCATACAACAAGGCATACAATTACGGAAATGTTCAAAGCATGATTAAAACATCCAAAAGGCAGTTTGATGCCAGTTTGGGACCGGATTAAAAAATATTTTGCATTTATCATCAAGTTGGGCCAGTCTCGGTTCGCCCCAGGGAGAATCAGCGCCACGACTCGAATCTTTTAAAACTCTCTCGAGAGAATATTGTTATGTGACGTGGATATGTTCAGATATTTGGCCATTTTGAGTCAAGTACAAGTTAAATTTTCTTCTCACTAGTTAAAATTTTGTCAAGTGAATTATGAATTATGCAGGTCATAATGGCGCCGGTCTGGAGCAGCAGGTATGTGACATTTCATTTTGATTGTCCCAAGTCCATTTCCTCAATTATTAGACCCATTTTAATCCCTCTAAAGATTGTCAGTTTAAAATGTCATGTTCTGACATCTGACATATGCATGTCATATGGTGTAAATTATGGTCTTCCCAACTGTTCTTTTTCAAATTTTAGTAATCCTAAATTACCATCATGACTAATTTTTTTACATGAATTCTCCCTTTTTTTAATATAATGGAGACGTAGAGTAATATGGGTTTTTAATTGTGACCCCTCTCAAAATTAAAGAAATCATAAATGTTAGTTTTGAAATTGTACCTTTTTAAAATATAACCTTCAATTTAAACTTGTAGTCTTATCAGTTGATGTTCATGTCCATCCTTTTTTTTTTTTTTGTAAAAATTAAATTAGAACAAATTAATTGAACAGGTAATTGTTCAATCAAATTTTTTACCTGTACGGTTGAGTACTTTTCACATTTATAGATTGGAATTTCATTTGTGAGTTTTAAAATAATAGGTGACATGATGTGGGTAGTTCATTCACAAGTTGATATCGTAGTTTCCAAGTAAAGATTGAACATGCTGTGAATGTACATGATGCCACATCATCATCCTTGTCAATAAGTTTATAATAGGATTTAGTTAATGCAATTTTGACAACTAAACTTTGACGTTATTATTATGGTAATGCAAATGTATAATCCTATTCATTGTGTAGAAGTACGAGTTTCAAAACTATGAAATTATTGCATGTTTTCAACATTTCAACAACTATTTGTCATCATTTATTTTTTGAAAACAAATGTTTTACTTTTGATTTTTCTTGTGTCATTTCAGTTTGCTACTCTGGACCTCAACCAAGCCGGTGCAGGTCAACAACGATTTGCTCCACCACACATGATGTAAGTATTTCTGTTTTTACATCACTCAAATTACTAGATTATTTTTAATTCTAAAATTCTGTGTACAAGTATTAATATCGGTTGTTATGTTTTATTATTTAGAAATGGAAATACACCTGCCGGAGCCGGCGCTTATGCCAAAGATGGGTACAATGCTCAACCAGGTATGATACTAATAATTTATTGAATATTATTTAATTAGACATTTGATTGAAGTAGTATCACCGATTTTATTTTTATTTATACGATTTGTAGGTGCTTTTATGCAACAACCTCCTTCACAACCACAACATCAACCACCTCCACAACATCAAATGCCTCCACAGCAGCAACAATTACCCCCACAGCAACAACAACAATTACCTCCACAACAGCAACATTTTGCTCCTCCGCAACCAGGTTATGGTGCCGGGAGAGGAATGACCAGTGGACCAATAAGAGGTAATACTAGTTCCATACCTGGAGTATACAATAATAGTGGAGGGTATCCAAATTCTCAACCAATGTCACAACCAGGTCAACCTCCAATGCCACAACCTGGTCAACAGCCTCCGATGCCTGGTCAGCAACCTCCAATGCCTGGTCAACAGCCTCCAATGCCTGGTCAACAGCCTCCAATGCCTGGCCAGCAACCTCCGATGCCTGGTCAGCAACCTCCGATGCCTGGTATGTATAGTGGTCAACCTGGGTATAATTTGCCACCTGGACCAGGACAATATCAAAATATTAGAGGACCAATGCCACCACAGCCTGGTCAGCAACCATTAATGTCACAGCCAGGTCAACCTCCAATGCCTGGTCAACAACCTCCAATGCCTGGCAGTTATGGTGGACAACCTGGCTTACCCCATGCTCCAACTGGGCAGGGTATTCCAGCATATCCAGGAATGCAGACTCCAGCACCAACAGCTACTCAAGGACGTAGACCCCTTGATCCAGATCAAATGCCTTCAGCTGTAAGACAAATACCAGTTCTTTTTTTACATACCTAGTATACTGTAGAGGAACACCTAATTAAATAAATTATTGTATTACTTTTTTAGATTGGAGTTATGCAAGAAGATCAACAAAGTAGGTCTGGTGTGTTTCAAACAAATCAAAAGGGTCTTCTTCCGCCGTTAGTTACTACTAAATTTACAGTGGAAGATCATGGTAATGCTAGCCCTAGATTTTTGAGATCAACAATGTATTCTGTGCCTGCTCAGCCAGATATGCTCAAACAAACTGCTATTCCATTCGCCATCGTTGTAAGTGTATAATTTAAATTTTTCTTGCTAGCTATTAAATTTAAATGCATAAAAATAATGCATGTTCCATTGTTATGATTTTCTAGGTCAATCCATTAGAAATACCTGCAAGAAATGAACAACCGATTACATGTGTGGATTTAGGACCCATGGGACCTGTGCGTTGCATACGTTGTAAAGCATACATGTCACCTTTAATGCAGTTTATTGATGGTGGAAGAAGATTTCAATGTTTACTGTGTAAAGCAACTACGGAAGTTCCTCCTGAATATTTTCAACATTTAGACCATCAGGGTAATCGTGTTGATAAATGGGAGAGACCAGAACTGTCTAAAGGATCCTATGAATTTGTTGCTACTCCCGAATATTGCAGAGTAAGTATCTATACTCCTTATTTAAGTTTATTTTTAAAATATATATTGAATTTGGTTGTAATTATTAACAATGTATTTGTTTAATTTTTGAATAGAATAATACTCTACCTAAAGAGCCGGGTTTCATTTTTGTAATAGATGTTTCCTACAATAATATTAAATCAGGACTCGTACATTTACTTTGCTCTCATATGAAATCGTTATTAGAGTCTCTTCCATCACATACCCCAGTTGGCTTTATAACTTATAGCTCTAAGGTAATAAATTAAATTGAGTATTCTTATTCATTATCAGATGATGATTATCTTCAAATTTGACAAACTTTTTAAATGATTCTATTAAAATGTCATTCGTTTTGCTCTGAAGGTACATTTCTACAATATAGACCCAAGTTTGGCTCAACCTCAAATGGTCATAGTACCCGATGTAGAAGATATGTTTATGCCCTTACGTAAGTGTAAATTCAATGAAACAGACGTACACACATACAAAGTATACCCTGAAAATTAATAATGTCAAAATGTGTATACTTTATACAGTCAGGGGATTTTTGGTTCCAAGAGCAGAGGCGTCTGCTTCCATTGACACTCTTATGCAGCAAATCCCTGCCATGTTTAGCGATACTAAAGAAACTGATGCTGTTCTTGGCCCTGCAGTTCAAGCTGGGATGGAGGCCCTAAAAGTAATTCAAAATTTCTTGACATTATTAGAGCATCATATAAGAAAGATATTTTTAATACTGAGCTGTTAAGTATTTTGTTTAGTATTTAAACTACTGTATTTTAATTAACATTTTTGTAAAAATGCATTCATTCATTTTTGTTCACAGGCTTCGGAAAGAGTTGGAAAACTATTATTATTTCATTCCACATTGCCAACTTCAGATGTAGCACCGGGTAAACTAAAAAATCGAGAAGGAGATAGAAGATTATTGGGAACAGACAAAGAAAAAACTATTTTAACGCCGCAAACGACGTACTACAACACTTTAGGTGAGTTATAAAATATGACACGTGTACTTTATGAGTAAAAGTAGTCGCATTGACATGTCGACCAGTATGAATAATGATGATTTAAATACAATCTTAGGTCAAGAATGTGTTGGTGTCGGAGTTTCTGTAGATTTATACTTATTCAATAATTCATACATTGATGTTGCAACAATCGGTCAAGTTGCACGCATTTCGGGTGGCTCGGTCAACAAATACACTTATTTCCAGGTTGGTATTTAATTTTTTGTAAAAATAAAACTCTATATTTTGTCCATTTCAAACTTTCAAGAAATGGTCACAATTAAAATTTTATTTCTTTTTCCTTTAGGCGGATATTGATGGTCCAAGAATTGTAGGGGATGTAACAAGTCATCTTAGTCGTCCAATCGGTTTTGATGCTGTTCTCAGAGTGAGAACGTCGACTGGAGTTCGGCCAACTGAATTTCATGGTCATTTCCTTATGCAAAATACAACAGGTAAGCATAAAGAAGCATTGCTAAATATTAGTCTCAAAATTTGATCAAATTAATTTATATTCGTAGATATTGAACTTGGAGCTATAGACTCAAATAAGGGAATTGCCGTTGAAATCAAGCATGATGATAAGCTCACAGAAGAAGACGGTGTTTACATTCAAATTGCTCTTCTATACACTTCTATTTTCGGTGTGAAATTATCTTAATTACCTAATTCATACAAGGTGTAATATAATTGTCTATAATTTTAATTTGTTTATATTTCAGGCCAAAGACGTTTAAGAATACATAATCTGGCCTTAAATACGTGCCTCCAAATGGCAGATTTATACAGAAATTGTGAGCTTGACACAATTATAAATTTCCTTGCCAAGCAAGCTGTTTCCAGATGTATAGACACAACTCCACAAGCCCTTAAAGAGGGAATAATTAATAGGTATCTTTATCATGTTACAATAAAATATGCATTTTTCATGTAGAGTAGTGTTATCTGACAAAAATTAGTGTGTGTAACATTATATTTAATTATTTATTGTATTTTTTTGTGATTTCAGATGTGCTCAAATGTTAGCGACATATCGAAAACATTGTGCGAATCCCTCAATGCCGGGTCAATTAATATTGCCAGAATGTTTGAAGTTATTGCCTTTGTATATAAATTGTGTACTGAAGAGTGATGCCGTGGCGGGCACTGCCGAAATGACACCAGACGATCGTTCATGGTTGATGTACACACTGATGACCATGGGCATAGGAGCTAGTGTGAATTATTTTTACCCAAAATTAATACCAATTTGTGGACCAGCAGTAGTGAATGCCGATGATCCTGCTCCCGTTAGATGTTCACATGATAAATTGTCTGATGATTCAGCGTATATTTTAGGTAAAAAAAGATTCTCCCACTAAATACTCACTTGTCATATCAATAGGTTCCAAAAAATACTTTTTATATAGTTCTCCATTTTTGTAAAGCTAATTTATAATTTTCTTTGATTGACAGAAAACGGAATTTATATTTTCTTGTGGGTTGGACAAGCTGTGAATCCTGAGTGGCTACAAAGTATATTTGGTGCATCTAATTTGGCGCAGTTAAATGTAGAATCCATCACAGAACTTCCAGATGTTGATTCTGATGAGTCACTACGTCTTCGAGGATACATTCGATCACTGAGAGCTGAAAGACATCGACATATGAGGGTAAGTAAACTTTAGTAAACAATAAATTTATAAACAAATAATGTTTTATTTCACAATAATTGACGTAATGGATTTGCTTGTAGCTGACCGTCGTGAGACAGAGAGACAAGATGGAATTAGTGATGAATCGATTCTTAGTAGAAGATCGTACTTCAGATGGGCAGCCTTCATACGTTGACTTCCTTTGTCACATGCATAAAGAAATTAGATCGCTTCTGAATCAGTAATCTAAAAAAATCTTCATTTATATTTTAAAATTTAAATTATATTATATCCATAATAACACGTTAGTGATGAGTACACATTATTGAGGGGAAGAGGATTCAAACATGTCCAAATAATCTTTGATCAAAGCCAAATCTATTCAATTACGTGAAAGATAGAGTGTCCATGTGTACTTTCATTTCCTTTGTTAATTTATTATGATTATTATTTTAGTATTCCATTATTATACACAAAAGAATATCCTTTTTAAAAAGTTATGTATAATACATATTAAGTAGAATATGATTTAGTTAACATGCTTGTTTTAGGGTACATGGTTGGCGCGATGTTGTCCGTAGTTTAATTGTTATATGATCATTTTTTTGTCATATACACGTTAATATTATTATTGTCATTGTGTTTTAATTTTTATCAATTTTAAGGGAATAGAAGTATATTTATCTTATCAAGAAACAAAATATGAAAGAAAATATGAATGAAATTAAGCCGGTAAAAATAATATTAAGTAAGGAAGTATTTATTATGGGATAGTTTAAAACTAAATATATCATCACCACATGATATACAATAGCCATTCTTTATCGTCATCCAAAATTTGGATTCCAAATACCTATATAGTTAATTGTCCAATTTGTCATTTTTAAATTTGAAATTATCATCATCGCATTCGTAGAAGAGTTAAAGAATAAATAATATGTATGTACTGAGTGTGAAATTACCACTCGCAAAGAATACTTATATATATATTTCAAAGCTTTGGGATTTACCAGGATTTGCATTACTTTATATGGTACATAAATTATAATCTTTATGCAAAGGACATGGCACGCATTGTAATGGAAAATGGCATTTTGTTGAAATGGGCTGAAATTTGGCAGGAAGGTGCTCCAAGTGACTAGAAACAATAGTTGTATTGGCACTTTCCATCGGACTCC
>JAQIVZ010001070.1:0-41466 GCA_034700945.1 Arrhopalites spinosus | reverse complement strand
TTACCCTGACCCGACCATTCCCCGCTTTGTGGGGGGTACCAGCCAATTCACTTCTACCCCGCTCTCTATAACCCCCCAAAATTCATTAAATTCTTCCGCCCACTCCCACTCCATTCATCACGTCTAACCAATGCAAAATGTGCATGAAATCACAAAATTCTTTTGTCTCTCTTGAGTACACAAGGGAAGTTTTAGAATGTTTAACTCAATTTTGAAATTTAAATTCAAGGAAGGAAGTATAAATGAAGGAATCCTCTTTTATTCCTAAAATTTTTCACATATAGATTGTATAAAATAATAAAAAAATAACATGTGAATAGAATACTATGTATTACACAAAAATATATTTATTTAGAATGGTCCGGCTTCACAGTTTGTATTATATAGAGGATCACCATTTACGTCTCGCCGGTGGTCAGATCTTTGTCCAGATCGTTGATCATCACTACCGTTGGCATTTGTGTTGGTTCCTGCTCTTCGGCAGCAGATATTGCCATAAATGATGGGATTTAGACATGAATTTGAGACGGCCATTATGAAGAATGCTTGCTGAACTCTGGCATCAACCATCTTGGCACTTTCCCAGTCCACCATGTGCCTACGCTCAAACCAAAGTAAAAAACAACAAGTATCCATTACTTGAATCAATTTTCAACTCATTATAATGACCGTTGAAAATTTAATTCCATGAATTTCGTAATGGCGTCATCAAAAACTTTGCTCTCTCTCTGACAATATTTAAATTGCGTAAGAGACTCACTAATGATTGAAATATTATAGAAAAAGGTTAGAAAAATGATCCGAAATTGTTTTCTCTCATTGTCAAAGATTCTCAATTTCCAAGAGCTCCAAAAAAAAATTTCCTCCTCATTTTTTTTCGTCTTTTGCAACTTTTCTCTTCTTCTATCTTTCTCTCTCTCTCTCTTTTTGGAATTCTTTTTTTTGCTTACTAGATTAAATTCCCTGAACGAACTCAGCCCGATTCAGCACGTTGCACGTTGCCTCCTTAATTTCCCCTTGTATATGTCAAAACTTAGGCGTGTCATTGACATGACAGGCGGTTTAGTCCTGAGACTCCCCAGTCGCTAACAGTCTTATGTTAACTTGTGTCAAAAAAGAAACATTTCCTTGTCATATATTCTTTTTTGTCTAATCTAACATTGAGCTTAGTCTAGCCTTTTTAAAGGGAAAATTTAATTTTCACGACGTTGGAAATCTCAGGACACACCTTGCCTTCATGGCATTTAAGTCAAAATCCTTGAATCTCTCTCTCTCTCTGTTGCTGTATCTGACAAATTGACTTACTCTCAAGAAGAGACGGGTGTACTTTCATTAAATTTAATGAGGGATCAATGGGTCACTATATACGTAGAATTTGTCACCTCTTGAATTTTCATGGAACAAAATCCGTTAGCATGTTCCTAGATCCAATTAACCTTTAAGTCAAGACTCTTGTAAAGAGAGTGGCTTACCATAGAAGGAGAAGGTAGTAGGGAGACCAAAGGAAGACAAAGGCGGTTATGATGACCATCGTCAGGAAGAAAGCATGACGACGAGGACGATTGATATGATTCAATGTACTATTAATTCTTAGAAACTGACTTCCTCGTCGATGAAGTCCAGTACTGGATGAAGGATTTCGAACTCCCGGAGTGGGTGGACCCTTGTTGCTTGGATTAGGATTGAGGGGACGTCTTGCAAAAGTTCTTTTTAAAAGGATTCGACTGGTAATCATGAGGTCTTCGGGATTGGAATTATTTGATGAGGACAATGATGAACGATTTGGGGGTCCATCCATAGAGTGACGGAGTAATAGTCTTTGTTGTAATATTCTTTGTTGAAAATCTCTCACATTTCGATGCTCTCGAGATCGTAGAGTCACTTTAATTAGTACACCCACGTACGTAAATAGGATGACTATCAATGGTGCAAAATACATGGCGGAGACGGACACCGTATTGTACAATATTTCGTCACTCACAGACACAAAAAAACCATAGTTGACACATTGTGCAAACGACAAAAATATTGGATGACTTTCCACGCTAAACACGATTATCTGAAATAAAATTAAACCAAAAAGAATTTGTAGTTTAATATTTACACTTTCTATTTTTATGGCCTTTTTCTCTCTTTTGTCTCTCTCTCTCTTTGTTTATCAAAGTAAATATGAAAAAAAAGTTGTCAAATAACTGCATACTTTTTTTTTCTTTTTTTGGTAAAATAAACTTTTTTCAGAACTCAATGATCATATTTGACATCAAAGGTCATGTATTTCTTTGTTCCCTTTAGGCAATGTACAACATGCTCTCGGTATCAGTTTTTGAGAATATTTTGAACACTTTAATAAAAGTAAATAATTTTAATTTAAAAATCTCAAAGACAACCTACACAAACTTGTTCTTATTAAATGTAGTTTGAAATTTTTATCTCTATTTCTTATATTTGGTGATTACCTATTTCATTGAATTTTGAAATTTTGATAAAAGTTAACAAAAAAAAGAAGTCCTGTTGTGCACACAATAATTAAGTTGGTTGCAAAATACACAAAAAAATAACCCTTCTTTTCCCCAAAGGCAAATTTAAGGACGAGCATCATACGTTACATGATGTCAATTGCACAGAGAACTCATTGGGTGACAGGAGAAAGTCACAAATAAATCATTTAATTGCATTTTCGACGTAACATATTTATGTTTACAAATGTTGTGTACATATCTGAAAATTGTTTGGGACAATTTTAAGTGATATGAATAGTGGGGACTGGGACTGAAATGGGATATTATATATGTATACATATATACGAGTCGAACAACAAGACTCTTTACATTTTAAAAGTTATCCTCTTACGAATTATTTATTTAGTACACATATATAGAAGTGTAGTTTCAATATTTACAGAGAGTGAAAAATCTTCAATAAAATTTCCTCCACACACTCGTCCTTCCAAATATATTCATCCTCTTTTTATGTTTACTCAGATGAAGAAGAGTATATAGGTCAATTTTATACTTTAAAAGAATTAAGTAGAAAATGGTGCAAGTTGTAGAGCATATAGCATGGGTGATGGTGAATGTATTGGGGTATGAATAAATTCTTGTTATGAATTTGAATTTATTTTTTACAAACTATTTTATATTACACGTTTCTATCTACATTTCAGCCTCAATCTCGGTTACACATTTCCAATTTTTTTGTCTGGCAACAGTTTGAGTCATAATAATGATATATTTTAACTATGTATCACATGAAAAATATGGTTTTTTTTGAAGAAATGAAGGATGGGCAACGTGTTCTCACTTTTTCCGTGTTTACGTTGGGGAGAAAATGTGTTGACACAAAAGAATTCTCTCACAAGTCCCTTTAGAATTTTCAACGGATTGCGAAATCTAATAAGACTATTGTCAATTCAATGCATGATCATGCCTTAATACAATGTCTTATATTTGTAGAAAATATAATGGGATTTCATGGAAAGATGTTCTTCATTGAGAATCCCTCTCTCTCTCTCTCTCTCTCTTTATTTACACGTCACTTCCATTGGCCCAGCATTAAATTCCAAGTAGAAAACTTTAGTGGAGAAAACCTTTTAATCCATTTCTCAGTCAATTACATCATTACATTATAATCCTCATTAATACTTCAGTTTTTGGCATATATCAGCACTACAATTTCAATTCTTATTTTACTCTCCAACTACTTAAATTCATCTTATTTTATATTTTATAATATACTTATAATCCTCCTCCCTCCAGTTCCACTGTCTCTCTCTCTCTCTCCATTCCACGAAACATGAAAAGAAAATTTAAATGTGTTGTAAAAATTAAGACATTTCACCAAAAATCTTCTTATTTTTCTACTTATAAGTAGCACAATTTCAAGACAATTTCAAGACTCTCTCTCTCTCAAGGTTTTCTTCTTCAAGTTTCAAGGAGCCTGGGAGTTTTATCAATTGGATGCATATGACGGCTTCCAAGCAAAAAAGGAAGTCTCATTGTTTCAACATGAGAACGTCTTTAGATATAGTCTATAAGTATTTTTTATTTTCTATTTATTTGTAAAAAAAGAAGAGAGGAGGGAGAGATGGATGAGGGCTTCAATAAACAGAAAAAACTTTTGAAAAAAAGTAATATTAAAATTTGCATTAGAGGTTTCCTTTTTTGTAGTGAATTTTAATAGCGAAAATATTTGTTATGTAAAACAAGATCTATGTGCTCCTAGTTGAGTCAAGTCAATAAATGATACCTTTAGGGCAAGCTTTCTATCAAAAAACAAATTGTTCAAAATTAAATTCACTGGGAAGGAAGAGGAAGGATAGCTTTTTGTGTAATTTGTGAGTGCTTCAAAATATAAAGCAATCAATTGCCTATTGAGTGGATCAAAGTGAACCGAGTCCTTGTTTGTGTCTGTGTGAGATAAAATATGAAAAAAGAAACACTTGTGAAACAAAGAACCCACGCAAACAGCCAAACCGAAAAATAATAGCCTAAAGTTAATTTGATTGGACTCTAAGAATATAATTAATTAAGACTTGGCACTGAACAAATAATTACTTGAGGTGTAGCAAAGATGATGGCACAGAACCAAGCAACAATGAGCATATTTTTGACTCTTCGCATCCCACCAATGGCCTTGAGAGGACTAATGATGACATAGAATCTATCGAGACTAATACAAATGATGACATTTGAGCTCAAGTAGAGTCCAAAAGCACGGAAGAATTGACCTAATAAAAAAAATAATTGCAATTAGACACTAATTTCACATCACAATATAATGACAAATTTTCACCATGGACTATTGCAAATTGCAATCAATTACAACAAGATTGGACTACAAACAATTAGAAGGGAATTATCCATAAGCAATGTAATCTTCCATTTTGCAAGGAAGTGGAGATGATTTGTTCATAATAGGAAATAAATGGAATTGTACAAAAAAAAGTCTTACAAAAAATGAATATTACTCACAAAACTTGCAGAGGAACCATCCTCCTTTCCAAGTGACGGTAATTCTCCAGAAGACTTCAATGGGAATGACAAAGAGAATGACAAATAAATCAGCCATAGCGAGATGAAGAGTCAAAACTTTAATTCGGGATGGATGACTCTTTCTCCAGACCTCTCCACTCATGAATAGAACCACAAACAGATTCCCCACAGTGCCCACGATGAACAGGATACAATAGATCCCCATGAAGCAGAGGGATGAAGGACTAATCATCATCATCTCGACTGGGGGCTCAATTTTTGTGAAGATGGACAACTTTATTGTTGAGGTCAATGAGAGTGACGTTGCAGTGGAAGTTAGTGGAAGAAATGTATTTGTAGAGGACATTTGATCTGTGTAAGGAACACTCAAACAAGTCGAGGACGTCATATTGTTACAAATAACAGACTCTGCCTCCGTCAGCTGCATGATTTCTACTATTTTATTTCAAATCCACCTTCATCAAAATTAGGACGGGTTCAATTCATCTCTGGCCATTTACTAGATATGTTCCTGCAAAATGTACAGTAAAATCAGTTCATCACATTAGTAAAATCAGTTCAAGTCATTTCTTCCATCTTTACAAATTAATTTGAGTTAATTCAAAAGTTTTTTGAGAGAGTAGCCTTGAGTTTATTTTTATTAGCTTGAAATTAATTTACTCATTAAATTTCTAATTTGTCAACTATTCGTACATTGTATAGTTTTTATTTCCTGCTGATTAGATAAAGTTGACACTAATAAGTAGGTCATGGATTGATGTCTTTTTTTTACTCATAAAATGGAATTCATAACATATGTAAATTTTTATGTCTACACAATTTCACCTGAGGACAGAAAAAAAGGAGAAAAGTTTTGTAATATTTGTGACTCACAAGAGAAGAGAAATGTCAAAAAATTGGGAGGGGGGATCTTTTGGGAAATTTGTAGAGTACTCACAAGCTTCAAGTCTGTATCCCGTTGTAGTTTTACTAAAACCCTTGGAGACAGAAGTGAGCATTTTGGAGCCATTTGTTGCATGTAAAAAAATTGTGGAGTTGAACCATTCAATTAATTTATGCTTGAAAGCAAATATGACAAAACTATTCTCTTTTTTTTGTCTAGTTCAAGAATGGATGAAACAGGGGGACAATGGGGATGAAAAAAAAAGTTATTTAAAATACAAAATTATTTTGTGTCCAAAATTTTTTTAATCATCTTTTTCTTCTTGAATAGCCTCAAGTATTGTCGCAAAACATGGAGCTCTTTTGATTTTTAATCAAATTTATGAGTTCAGTGAAAAAGGATTTCGACTTGAATGTTTTGGTAAGAATCAAGGATAAACAAAAATATACTTTAATGTAAACTTTACTAATCGTAGTTAGTGCAGTATTCCAAATTAAAATATTCCTCATCCTTGTTTTTTCTCTTTGTTTTTGTAATACAAATTTAATACATAGGACACTGCCTCCTTCAATGAGCACTTGTATACTGGACAGACAAAAAAATCTGAGCCGGAATTTCAACGATGGATCATGTCCAGTGGGAATCGATACACGTAAAAAAAAGTTCCAAATATTTAAATGGTTGAATAAAAATTTTATTTGAAAAAGTTAATTACAAAAAAATTAAAATTTTAGAAAAAGTGGTTACAGAACAGGGACAAATAATTGTCTCTGTTTTGTCTACGAAGCCTGTAAATTTTTACAAGTTGAAATTCCTCAACAACTTCAAATCATCATTACATGGCTCGAAAAAAATTGGTGAATATTTTCCAAATTTTAATTAAAATATTAAAATATAAAAATTAATTAATATTTCAACATAATATTAATTTACAGGGGACTGTGGGCAGTGACACTAGACAAGACTCAAATAGTTTCAGGCAAAATTGGACCATTTTCCCCCGCATCTTCTTCCACCTCTCTATCTCATTCTGTAGCAGTAGACCGTAGAGCAAGTTCTTTAACTCAAAAGGAAAATAATTGTCTAACTCAATAAACTTTTTAATTTAAAATGAAATTTCATTAAAAATCTGTTTGCAAAGAAAATTAAAAATTAAAATTAATAATATTTGTCAACTTTAGACTTTTTCTTTTAATCCATCCGCCTACCTATTTACCCAAAAAAAAGTTTCATATTAAAATTAAAGTTATGACGGGATAAAATAGAATTCCATCCAGGTAAGACATGATAAATAATTCTACAAGAAAATAGCTGACTTTATTTTGTCTTTTGAGATAACCTAGTCTTGAAATATCTGTAGTCTCTCGGACATGTTTAAAAAATGAATATTACTCACACAATTGTTATCCTTATTACCTCACAAAAACTTTTGATTTCTCTCTCTCTCTCTCTCTCTTGAGAACCCCAGGAAGAAAAGAAGGAGTAAAGAAAAACTTTGTTCACTCGTTTTCATACACAAGGGGAATAGAAAATGTTCATGTAAAATAATAGAGATAGAATAGGAAGAGGCCTTTAGTGTAGTACTTTTTCTCCTCTATTCACTTCACTTTATTCTCTCCTTTGGATTTGTTCCAGTTTCAACACAAAATTTTTTGACACGGTTAAAATTTTCTAGTTGTTCAAAAACTTTGGAGGAGGGGGAGAGGAGGGAGATTGAGGCTATTTAGGAGTTGACTCTTAGTCATTCCTAACTTTACTGACTTGAAGTCTCCAGTGAGACAGATTGTACTGAAACCCAAGCTCCACTACCCATGCAATCCAATGGAGGAGGGAGGGCAGGAGAAAGTTGTAGACTCGGTGAAAGCGAGTGAATGACTGAGACTCTTGAAATTCACTTTTTTTTCTTGTTCATTCTCAAAGTAACAGCGCAGTCCATCAAATGTAGTCAAGAATGGGTTAGCATAGGAGAAGGCTCTGCTCTGTCTTGTATTTATTCAAATTGAAAATGATTCCTTTCATTTTCTACATAGAAATGACATTTTAGTCAACTTCAACTATCACGTGGATCCAACATACCCTCGGAGGACCCGACATTTCCGAGTCACTCAAAAATTTATCCTTAGATTATCCCTAAATCTCTTGATGATCTCCAGTGAGCTCAGGAACCTCTCTGTAATGGATTTTGTTTCTATTGAACAGTGATGAAAGAACGCTTTCTTTTTTTCTCCTACTTTTTCTCGGAAAATCTCCAAGGAGAGAGAGGGATCTGATGAAGTAAAAGTGAATTATTTGCATTTCTTTGAAAATAAAAGGGTTGAAATGGGTTATTTCTATGATATTCAATGTTTATTTTATTCTTTTTTTCCCCACACAAATAATAAAATGTTTTTTTTTGTTTTCTCCAGAGTGGAAAGTGACAGTAATCTTGGCCCTCGAGACGGTGAACGTGTGTGGGAACATATTCTTGGTAGTAATACAGAGTAGTTATATAATTGGAGATTGTGGTAGTGAATTGGGGGTTATCCAAATTCAGTGCTTTGTTAGGAGAGGATGCTTATTGGAGATGCAAATTGATTAAAATTATAGACAGCCGGGTAAACCACAAAGAAATAAAAGCAACAAGGTTATTCATCATGCCAGATAATTCACTGGATGACCTAGTTCCCCTTCATTTTTTCCCTTAATTTATTTATTCCTCTTTTCATCATGACTCCCATTAAAATGTACCACAAAATTACTCCCCTTCCCCATCCCCTGCTGAGTTCTTGTTAGTGAGCTCAATTACTGAGAATATATGGAGTAACAATGTTAATTGATTTAGGTAGATTTAAGCTTGATTAACGTTTGTGTCTGCATAATATTGTAAATGCCAGCTTCAATAATAACAACTTTGTGTACCATTATGGTCTTTATTATGACAAAGTTGAATGAATGTATAATAAAATGTTCCACTGAAATTTTTGACATATTTTTCAGTTACAATTCCAGTTAAGTGGATGAGCCCTGCCTTATTTAATTTTGAATTTTGAATAAATTATTTACTAGAAAAGGTAAAAAATTATTGATTTTCTTTACTCACAAATTTATACAAAATGATTATTAAATTCTTGAATAATTTGAGAAGGAAAGGATATTATTACTAGTAGTTTTTTATGTGTAAAAGTATACTTGTACATTGTGTAGTTTTGAGAATTTAATTATGAACAAGTTGTTGCGAAATAATTGTAAGGAAGGAGGACTAATTTATTAATTAATTAATTTGTATTCGACAAAATAACAACGTGTGTAATGACGCTGACATTGTGGTCGCTATATCTTGTCTCTGTTTCAAATCAAGACAAAGGCGTAGGCGTTCTTGTTCTCATCTGCGGTCTGTCGTCTCTCTGAGTTTGAATAATTAAATCAAATTTTGGGCTCTATCTTGTCCATTTCATTCCTTCTTTCTCTAACATTTTAACACTCATCTCATGTGACATGACACAAAAAAGAAAAATTTGTTTGACAATCAAGCTCCCTTCATACCCATTCTCCATTTTCTATTGTCCCACCCCTCTCTTTATTCTATTTGACTACTCACGACTAATAATCAATACAAAATTTTGTCTTTAGTGACTCTCTCTCTCTCAATGAGATGTCTTGGTTGTAAATTAAAAAAGACACAATAATGGAAAAAGTTGACGTCAAAAATATTCTAAGGATAAAAAAAAAGTTTTAAATTTCATTTGTATCCAAAAGTTTGACGAGTTGTATGGAAAATTATAAAATAATTTAGTTTGGAATGATTTCACACAAGAAAAGAAGGTGCATTCAAGAATAAGTTTAGAGGTTGAATAATCAAATTGTGAAATCTTCAATATTGCCAACAAAAGATTTATTATTTCGTCTACCAAATATTATTAATTTTTGAGAATTTATTTTGACACCTCAAAGATCATCTAAATTTTTATTTATTCATGAATTGAGCACTTCAATTTTTTTTCTTTTGTGTCTTTAACTGGAAATGGGTAAATAGAGTAAATTTTTGTGGTAGAATAATAATTTTCGTCTTAATAGTTGCCCTTGAAATGGTGTGATATTTGTAAAAGTTACACATTAAAAGGTGTCAAGTTGGAAAAAATAATATCAAATCTATCTAAATATCAACTTTTTTTTAAAAAAAAAAGGGTGGGGGGGGGAGAAAATGAAAACAGAAATCATAATCAGTTTAAGTTCCGAGTACAAGTGTAACCTGAATTTGACTATGAAAACACCAATTTGCACATTGAGTTGCACAATGTAGCCGTAAAATCAAGTCCATTTTATTGCTGTCAAATCGACATTTTATGTACACACCTCTTGGGATTCACGAGGAAGGGAAGCGGAAGTGCTCCAGGTTCTAAGAGAGACAGAGAAAGAAAGTTTTTTTTGTGATCTTCTTTTTCAAGTCTCTCTCAATTTGTACATACCAATGGAAAAAAAGGGAAGAATATGAGCCAACATCAGTGAAATTTTACACTTGAAGTCCCTAAACGTGCCCCGAGTTTCAATTTGATGAAAATGAATTTTTTTTACTCTGTGTCTCTGTATGTGAAAAATGAAGATTTCATCATGACAAGCAAAGCCATAGGCTGCGGGTTATTAGAGCCACCCACACTGAATTAATTAGGCATGAAATGAATATAATAAATCATCCCCTCAATTTCACCAGCTGTTTTTTTCCTTCTTATTTCATTCTGTAGTGTGTACACACACGGAGAAATAAATTAATTCACAAAATATCATCATGATGAGTTGAGGTCCATGGTCGAGAGAGAATTTTTATTAACTTTTTTTGAAGAGAGAGAGAGAGAGAAAGTTTACTAAAAATTTGTTTTGTTGATGTGAGTTGAAGTTAGCTTACACATGAGAAGAATTTCTAGTAGGAAAAAGTAAGTTTCTATATGAAATCATTTTTGTGACAAATTAAAATTGTATTAAAGGATAAAATTTGAAAGAGTCATTTTTTTCTTTTCTTTCTCACTGTGTGTGTGTAGAGTATTCAAGTATATGCAAGTTTACAATATTTTGGGTTTTAAATTTTTAAATTAAATTAAATTCCATTAGATTTTAAATTAAACTTTGACTTTTAAGCAGCCTCTCCTTCCTCCTCTTCTTCTGCTGAGGCAGTGAGCATTTGAATGAGTTTTGCTGTGTCAATTTTCCCAGCATTGTCCATCACCATTTGCTCGTATGCATCATCCACTTCATTTGCTGAGAATTTGTCACCAAAGGTCATGAGGGCTTTTCGAAGACTAGACAATCAAATCAAAAAACAAAAAATTTTCATATCGTTCATGGTTTCCATTACATGTACATAGTCAAGACTAAAAGTCTTACTTTTCAGAGTCAATTTTGCCCCCCTCGTCAAAGGTTTTGAATGCATTGACCACAACTTCATCATCATCAACACTTCCAGACATACGGTTTCCAAAGAGAGTGAGCAACATGGTAAAATTGATGGGTCCGGAGGCTTCATTGACCATCTCGTCCAATTCTTTGTCATTGGCCAGTCGTCCAATCTGATCAAAAGTGGCCCTCAAGTCATTCTTACTAATTATTCCATCTTTGTCTGCATCCATCATTTGGAAAGCCTAGGCAAAAATCAATCAAAATTTTCTTGTACAAAAAAAGCTGGTTGACTTCAAGTGCAAAGATACAAAATGAGTAAAAAAAGGAAACCTCTTTGAATTCAGCAATTTGTCTCTGAGAAAACATGGAGAAAACATTGGAGCCAGATCTTGCTGCTTTCTTGGATTGACGAGTACTGGCCCGTTTGGGTGCTTCCTCAGCTGCTGGAGCTGGTGCAGGGGCTGGAGCCGCTTCTGCTGGTTTCTCATCCTTTGCGGGTTTTTTTGTCTTCTTTACTTTCTTATCATCTGCCTTTTAACAGAAAGAGAGAGGGGGGGAATACAAAAAAACTAATTAATTTCAATTCAATTCAATTTCACAATACAAAATGACGTCTCCCTACTTCTCAGTCAAGTTGCTCGTTCAAGTTACAAGAGGAACAAAGTCTTGTTGGAAAAAACTGTTCATGCGTAAATCTATAGAGAGAAGAGGTACGATTGAGGAAGAGTGTCAAGATAAAAAAAATAATTTTTTGTAGTGTTGAACGACCAAGGACAAGGAGGAGAGAGAGGAATAGGCGTGAAACTGATTTTCCACGCTACACCATTACCCAGAGGAGAGACTCTTGTGTGCTAAAGTAGATTGGAGTAATTAGGGACGAGTGTTCATTTACACGGAAGAAGAAGACGGAAAAGAAATGTACAGATAGATCATATACCACAAAGAATCAGCTTCTAAAAATGTCAATATAGACCAAGTTAAAAAACTTGGCGACGCTCCCCATATCTCTCTCTCTCTCTCTCTCTTTCATATACCAAAAATATGTTAGATCATTAAGCCTTAGAAGGTAAGATAAACATATTTTTACTTTTTTCCAATAGACAAATGCCCGCAACAAACGTCTTGAGTCGACGGAGATGAAGATGAGGAGAAAAAAAAAGAGTCAAATCCTTCATGCCACATTCTATGTCTCGAGAAACTTGTGAAAATAAATCGTTGCAACGAGTCTCACACCCTCCCCTCCCTCCTCTCTCAAACCATCTCACTTTCTCTAATAAGATTTTCCCAACTGCAAGCTATATATATACAATGCCTATCTGTGCGCGCAAAACTAATTAATTTTTTTTATATTTCAGTTGGAATCATCTTATTTTTCTATCTCTTGATTTGATCTTATAAACTCTTTGCTCATTTTTTTATATCAAATGGCAGGTGTAGATTTACAAGAAACACTTGAGATTGCAAAAATTTTAATTGAATTCCCTAGTGTGCTTATAATTTTGGAAAACGATCGAGTCTCTCTTTTTTCTATTTTTTTAATCAATTCTATTTAGACTTTGAGCTCTTCTGAGAAGTGTAGAAAAGAATTTCAAAATTTTGTTCAACAATGATCAAATATTGTGTAGGCCAAATATTGATCTCTCTCTCTGTCCCGTACCGGAACCGGAATTTAGTGGAGACACTAAATAAATTGTATTGAAAACTGATTGCGACGATTCCTTTCATATTTCAAACAAATTTGTGGATTTTGTGAGGAAAAAATTTTTCTGAATAGTATTAAAATTTATTTTTGTGATTTTGCGGCGTCACTAGGTATTTCAGTTTGATTCCATCTGATTTTCCGTATTTATGGATTTTTTGGAATGATCAGTTTTGTTAGAGAGGGTAAAAGAAAAAAAGAGTAAAGAAAAGAGAGCTTACCATTGTGACTGGAAGTGTTGGATTTTTTTTGGTGGTTTGGAGTGAAAAGAACTAAAAGAAGAAGAGGAGAGGAGAAGCCAGAAGAGAAGACAGAGTTTTGAAGAACAACTGACGAGACTTTGACTGGAATAATTAGTTTGTGGGAGAGAAGGACCAAGTGAGCCGACCAACCAACCGACCCGAATATATTTCGGTTACCCACGAAATATATCCTTGTGCCAAAAAAGAAAAAAAAGCAAAAGAATTTTTTTTCACCTAACCAGGCTTCTTAATTTAGAAACATTTGGTTTTGTACACCCTGTAACACATTTTCAGTTATTAATATTCTCTACTTGATCTCATCTCTATATTCTTTGTGTAGGTATAGATAGAAAACCCTTCTTCTCTTATTACTTTCTTCAAGCCTTCAATCATTCCATCCACGTCAACCGTCTCATCTCTTCATTTTAAAATTCATGAGATTCTCCAAGATCCCATTTCCGTCCCCTCTCTCCACCCCAATCTCTTTCATTCCATCATCCTCATTCACAATGTACTACCATCACGATGGACACTTATTTTGCATCATCATATGTCATATTTACACAGACGGGTCATTCCACAGTCACGATTCTCTCTCCCATCTCTATTTTTCTTGTAAAGCTCAAGAAAAGACAAAAAGAAAAATGAAGACAGCAAAAAATGTCAAATACAAATTGAACAAAGAGAACCCGATGAGCGGTACATTCAAAAATTTCCAAAAGTCGCAAAAATTATTTTTTTTAGTAAAAATAATTTTACTGTAGGTATTTTTTGACTTATTGTTCATATATTATTACAAGCACCGACCATTAAAATAATGTGAGTGTGTAGTTAGGAAGATAGTACATATTTAATAGTCTAGTCACATTCCAATTTTATTATGAATCTCTGAGGTTTAGAGCTACACAACTGCTGTAAACTGGGAATGACAGAACATTGACAATGGATACACACAAAACTTGTTTTTATATTACTGTAGAATATTGAAGGAAAGTTTACTTTTCATTCTAATATAAAATATTACACAATGTATTAATATTTCTCGAAAAATTGTGGGTTTTGGACCAAAACTCAAAATATGGGGGATGAAGGTATGTTACATTGTACATTGTACAACATGTCAAAAATTTCGAAACATGTGATTGTATTCCTTGTAAGTGTGCAAATAAAAATGTTGACTGTCTTTTGTTCGTACATAAATAGGTGCTGAGGTCATCCCTGTAAACTCCAGTTGTAGTCAAAATGATCTTCCGTCTACTATAAATAATAGTCAACTTTTTGATGCTAGTCAGGATGTGACAATTGAATGTCCTCCAACTCCACCACCAGTACTCCGCTGTGATCATAGTCATTATGAAGGCGAAATAGCTAGGGTATGTATTTATTTTCAAGTTTTTGTCTTTCATTAATTTTTCATGAATTCAATTGTAACCAGCATTTATTATTTTATAAAATAATCAATTATTATGACTACAGTTAAGGAAAGACTTGGAATTGGCCACCAAGGCCAAAGAAACAACAGTGATGCGGTATGCAAATAGTGAAAAAGAAGTATTGAGGAGGGATAAAGAGTTGGAGAATGTCAACAAACAGCTTAAAAATTCTGTTCGGGAAAATGAGACGCTTATGAAGAGGAACAAAACTTTGGGATCAGAGAGAGAACGACTGGCCCTCATGATTGATACCAGAGTGAGTAATTCAGTTTATTACATAATATGTCTGCAGAATTTATACAACATTTAATTAATAAATATTTATGCAATAATTGTTCCCCTTTTTTGAATGAACATGGAAGGTTTGCGAGAATCAGACACTTCAGAAGGAATTAGACAAACTCAAAGAAGACGTCTCTGCAAAAGATTTTAAGGCAATTTAAACATTTTAATGCAGTTTTTCTTCAAAACGCATCATCTAAAAATTTTTGATTATAAACAAATTATTTATATTTTTCTGTTACAGCTTAAATGGACACAATCAAAACTCACTAATGAAACGGAAGCTCACAAGGTATAGAATTATGCAATATTTAATTTTTAATAAATTAAAAGTAGACTGTTTAGAAAATTAATTGATAAGAATATTCTACTTTATGTGTAGACTACCTTAGCCAAGCTTGAAAATTGTGAACGTGATCTCTCGGAAGCTGTAGCAGAAGCAGACAGAATGAGACAAGGTAAGTAATTTATGTCATAAACTCATTAATCTGTTTATTCTTTTACAATATTAACGAAACCATAATAATTTTTTTATCTAGATTGTCGTGAAATGATTGCTTCCTGTAGTCCCGAACCTTCTCTTTACATTCCAGTCAGTATGTCCAGTCAACAGTATGAATATATTCCAAGTTCATCAGAAGAGTATCCACCACAACTTGGGGATGAGAATCTCTCACAATCTAGTCGATCTTCAATTAATAGAAGTCCAGCATCCGAGTCATTCCTACGTGAAATTGAGACACTGAAGCAAAAACATAAGGCATTAATTGAAGAGAATAATGCGCTATCGTGTAAAGTGCAACAACTGGAAGAGAGTCGACTTAATAATGAACAAAAAGTGATGCGATTTAAGGAATCAAATGCAGAGCATTTGCATCAAATTGCTTCCCTTCACTCTGATTTAGCCCTTGCGGATTCTTTGAAGACTCAATTAGAAAAGGAACAGGAAAGGATTTTGTCAACTCAATCCGAGTGTGACCAATTGAGACAGTGTAATTCAGAGTTGCTAGCTGATATGGCAATTTGTAGGGAGAAAGAAGCTGAACTATTAGCATACACGCAACAAGTGACTGGCAAGAATGTTCAACTTCAGTCCGAATTCTCTTCTGTTGAATCCAAGGTAAATTGATTCCTATGAACTCTTTCAACATTTTTGTTAATAATTGTGACATACTGTAAGTACACACTTTATCATAGTATGTAAATTAATTAACTATTTTAATTATATAGAGTATTTTACTTACGGATGAAAATGTTCGACTACAAAAAATTATTGATAAGCTTCAAGAGGAATCGAAATCATTTGATAAAATAATTAGTCAAGAAAAACGTTCATGGAATGAAAAACGAGAAGAATTTATATCAAGTTTAGAGCAAAAAGAAAAGATAATTCAAGATATTCAAGATGACTTGGACGAAGCTAAAGGAGAAATTATGGTCATGAAAAAGAAGCATGAGACAACACTGAAGGTTTCAATTCTTTATTAATTATTTTATATTTTAAATATATATACTTATTATATTTGATTTCAAAAGCAGGCTCAGTGTAGCATATGTGTGATATTACATAGGAGTTAGTTTAAAGATTTTTTTTAAAAATTTACTAAATCAATTCAATTGGATCATTTCAGGAACTACGAAAAGAACTGGAAAATCTGAGACGGCAATGCAAAGACATGAATGGAGATGGACTTAGTTCGAGAACTAGCTCAAGTACTTCCTTAAATCAAGCTGAGAATTCACCAAAGTCTCCAGACTCAAATCATTTACAAACTGGTGACCAATCTGTTGGGCCTGGTCCCATTGTACCTGATCAACAAGTCTTGGTGGAAAGAATTGTCAAACTTCAACGATCATTAGCTAAAAAACAAGAAAAAATAGAATTTTTACAAGAGCATGGACGACAACTTCTCGAAGGTCTACAAACAAAGTCGAAAATTATTCAAGCGTACGCGATGAATCAAGAAATTGGTGCGTTTCCCTTTGGTTTTCTTTTTTAGTACATTAAACTTGTAAATTTTATATTAAGTACATATTTATTTATTTATCCAGGTGCCTTGGCTATAGATATTCCTCCACATCATAAGGTATGTAAGCCGGAAGTACTTGAATTTGTAATTTGTATCAACTTTGTATGTAATGTAAAACTTGCTAATTCAATTAACCTACACATTATATTAATTTATACTAATGCTGCAATAGTATGCATTGGATAAACAGCTATCGGTAAAGTTCTCTTGTTTTTAATGACTAACTTTTCTATAAACGATGTACTTAGATAAAACTGTAAAGGATGAACATTATTTTAACAAAAGTAATTTGCAATTTTCAGTCTGAATTAGCAAAACAAGGTGGCTTTCTGTCATCTTTACATGGTTCCAAATCTATAGACGACTCCATGACCTTTGAATTATCATTAGAAATTAATCGAAAGTTCCAAGCTGTGCTGGAGGATGCTTTCATGAAAAATATAACACTTAAGGTAATACTTAAGTAATTAAGAAATTGGATTACCAGGACACATTCGTCAAAAAAGAATTTTTGTATAAATTTTTTCTCTTTGTTTTACAGGAAAGCATGAGAACACTTGGATCGGAGATATGTAGACTTACTGAAGTAAATAAGGACTTGTCCGAAAAAGTTAAAGACAAAAAATCTTAAAAGGCGCATATTTATTATTCTTAGTTGTTGTTGTGAAAAAGGTTATAAACGTGTACAAGTGTGTGGACATTTATAATGTATATATATATACATGTATATAAAACAACGTCGTGATCTGTATCGAAATATAATTTATCCTGTTTTTACTGTACAATCTCGTTATTACTGTTTTTCTTCTCTTCTATTTTTTTTAATTTGCCAATTCTTGTTGGACAATGACAAAGTTGGTGGTAAAAATTAATTCAAGTGCTCCAATGTGATGCTGTCTCTCTTTCTCTCTAATTTGTACAGTCTTCAGTGTTAAAGTATGCAGATTACTATGTACGCTCCAAAATCCCTTGACGTATAAGGGCTTCACACTGGGTGCGAGGAAGGAAGTGTATACTGTCTTTCTTTAGCCGAATGATATCACCAGTGTCTGTCTCGAATTCTCCATAGTCTTTGACAACTTTGACCTGAAATGAATTGTGGTTCATACATCAACATTAGTCATTGTTCAACTACAGACTACTCTAGTCACGAGAGAGAGAGAGAGTGGATTACACTAAATGTATGAGTACCTCAATCATTAGTTGTTTGGGAGGTTCTAAGTCCATGGTCAAATCCAATCCAGTGTTTTCCCCTTAAAAAATAAAGTCAACAAAAAAATTAAATAAATTGCCACGAATTAAAAAGAAATCAATAATTGATTGTTGTGTCATTCCTTCATACATAATAAAATAATAACTTACCGACTGATCGCATATAATTTGCCAACACTTTGTTGTAATTGTTAAAAAATTGGATTTCCTGATCTGTTAAATTTATGCGTACATCTTGGGGTAAAACACTTCCTTGTGTCCATCGAATATCACGTATTTTCATCAATCTGGTATACCTATGAATCATAGAGAGTATTAAATTGTTTTAATTCTACATTCCTGTCAATTTCAATTAGAATTAAGTAATGAACGTACAGGTAGCTAAGGACGCATTGTTTGTTACGCTCCAGTGCTACATGTCTGAAATGTATTCCAGCTCTCAATTCAGAACTTTCACTATTTGAGTCTGTAACTGACGTATGACGGATTCTAATATAAATAGCACATAATATTACAAAAGTTACTTTTTTTAAAAAACAGCATCGTGAATATTTTTGTACTATTGCATTGTATTTAAACTTACGTGTCACTATCTCGAATATTTTGCTTATATAATGATATCATCTCCTCAAAAATCTGTCGTAAACCATTTTCCTACAAACAAGAAGAATATGAGCCGTTATTATGTTTTGATTTTCAAGAATGTACTTAAACAAGGATTATGTTATTATAGTATAAATTGTCAACGCTATAACTCCACTTACCTCAAATGCTGGAAAACGTGCTTTGTTTCGTTCCAAGTCCTTGATTAGCTCAAAGGCTCTGTCTCCGTACATTATCAAAAACTATTATTTCCAAAAAACACCGAATTTTATTTCCATTCGAATGGTGTTTTTCGCGGGCTGTCTGCCAACGTTGTTTAGTTTTCGAAATTTTGACGAAAAATGCTTATATTTTTAATCTCACTCAAAACACTGATTAACGTGCTTCCTCAGTTGTTTAGCAGTTGATGACCGTGTCAGTTGGACGAGCATTAAAACTTTTATTTGCCGATTCTGAACCTGAGAATTAAACGCAACTTGGTTGAGCGCGGACTTTCAAGAATTCCAAAAAAATAATATATTTGACATTGTTACAAAATTGACTTAGTTTTATTACATCTCTCATAAATATTTTCACTTGATAAATGTAAAGTACAATCAAATTTTGTGTACATCAACGCGGAATGAAGCGGCGGAATGTGAAGGATACAACTGTAAGTTTATATTTCTTAATGCTTTCTTTATTTCAAAACTTTAACATGTTATTTCAGAAATTTTCAAAATTTTAATGTACATGTGAAAAAGGATATGTGATGATTCTTTAACCATGTAAAAGTAAATTTTGTACATGATCATTGTCAATAATTATTTTTGTAATTTATAGCGCCGTCCCGTAAACCGTAAAATTCCTAAACTTTACGACGGCTTTTACACAAGGTCAGTTTTTTAAATTATCTTTTCAAAATAGTCTTCTTTCATTGTTTGACACTATTTCAATCTCAAGTTTCTCATATTTACAAAACCATGGAATGGCTGTCACTTTTTTAAAATGTTACACATTGACTATCCCCTCTGTAATATCAACAGTTTGACTCTTTCCTGTCATTGTTTACAATTTGTTTAACAGAAGACGTGGAATGAAATTTAATTCACGTTTAAAAACTATGTTTTAATTGTATGACTATTCATTCAATACAAGTTCAAAGTAGATTAAAATGATGAAATCAAATTGAGTGCTGTCATGTTAATAATTCAAATGATTGTTGTTCTGTTTTTCAGCCTTGTTGTGTACGTAAAGCTTCTATTGATGTGGATTTGCGTCATGGGAGGGGATTTTATTCTTGAATTTCGTCTTGAGTATCTCTATCCCATTTATCTTCTCTTGCACAACTCATATGAGGCATATAAGTTTCAAGGAATTGTAAGTCAATTTTTATTAAAAGTTTTTAACAAATAGATGGTGTATTATTTTCATTTGTGTCATAATAAATTGGCCATGTGTGTGTAGAGTCGGTGACTAATGTGCCACACTTTTCAAAAGACACATATTCTAGTTTATGAGTTATCTTTAATTTATTGGGACTTTTTTTACAGGCATTTGCACTTCTTTTGGTGTGTATTGTCGTGTCCGTGGATGTGATTTGTCTTGGAGTCATTCCGGCTCCATGGTACGTTCAAAAAACTATTTAGTCCAAGATTTCTTACTTTTGTACATTATTTTAATTCATTAGACTCCAAGTACCTATAGATATATTGTTCTCAAAAGATGTGTGGTAAATTTATGATATCCTTTATGTATTTTTTGACTACAGGTTGTACTTATTGGGTTCACTGGCCGTTTGGGGTCAAGTGGGCTGGTAAGCTTATGTTTTTGACATTTATTCATGAGTTTAATTTATTTGAGATGGACTTAATTTTTAATGAGAGCTTGTTTCTTAATCAGGAATTTAACTCCACTTGGGCCTCTCTTACTTTTGCCCACACTCATCTATATCGATGGAAAATCCATCCGACCTCTTCCCACCCAACCTCTAAGTCCTCTCGCTGCCCACTGGTGAGTTATGATGTTCTTTTTTGACAGCAATTCAAGTCTGCATTGTTGGATATTCCTGGCTATTTGTCTCAGTTTATTTATCGTCGATCAACAAAAGGTTCCTTTTATGATATGTATTGACCATTGTCTTTTATTTTTGATTTTTTGAAACAGCGTGGGCTTCCCATTGGTCTCACTTGCATTTCATCTAAAGTCCTTCATAGGGGCGAGACTTAAGCAGCGGACGAAAAATGACGTTGCGAGACAGAACGAGGTACTGCCATAATGACAGTGTCATACTTACATACAATTTATTGTATATCATGTGTAGTTATCAACTCATTGTATGCTTGTCTATTCTGACATATACTATTCGTGTTTTAACAAATATTTTAGGTACTTTACTCAGTGTTATGGGAAGCGCTTCCGTTCATGCACAACAACAACAGCAACGTAAGTAAAATTGTAATGAATCAGATTCTTTTCAATGTTCAGTGAGACTTTTATTAATTAATTTGTGGTTATAAATGTTCAGATGACTTTAAGTCCTCCCGTGAATAACAATGAGGTGATAAGTAATGGGACGACAGCAGCAGTATTAATGAAAAAGCAGCTGCAATCACCTATATCACCAGCGGCTCCCAGACGAAAGTCAATAGAAGTTGGGGAAAGTCAGTTGGGCTCAGGTGATGCGAGTCCCGTAATATCATTGTCGTCATCGTCGTCAAAGTCGCCCTCATCGGTGCATCATAACCAAAATCATCATAATACTTCATCAAATCATGTGACTCAGCAGCAGCAGAACCATAACAACAATAATAATAATAATCCATCCCCGAGTTCTAATACGAGCGTCACGGGCTCGAATAGTTCCTCGGGGTCTTCACCGACGACAGTCTCAACTGTCAATCCAATCGTCACACCAAGTGTCAATGCCAATGGCACTACACAAAACGGTTGCTTACTTGTGGGGAAAAAGAAGAAAGATGACTGCTGTTTCAAGTAAGTCTTTGTGTGTGTAAACTTTTACTGGGGTTTATTTCTCTTCCTTTGTTATTCATTGTCAAATAATATTTCTCTATTTTAAAATACAGATCGGAGTCTGAAGTGAGGAAGTTACGCAGTGACCTCCATGTTGTTCGAACAATTGAGTCAGAACTTAGGGGTCAGATCGCGTCGCTTTTGACCTCAGAACGGAATCTCCGAGGAGATATTGCTACGCTACAAGTAAACCATACAGATTTAAAAATACATACGAGTACAATACATTCATTCATTCCATTGTTCTCTTTCTCTGTTGACTGTCAGAAGACAATACTTTCCTTGAACTACTGAGATATAACAGATTTGTATTTATGTTGTACAGTCATTTCAACTTGTCTTTTTTGTTACAAATTTTACAGGGCGAGCATGAATCCTTACAATTGAAATACTCAGCTTTACTAGGTAAGTCTGACGCTACTTTATTGGTGCATTTAGTTGTTTTATTAAGAGTTTCATTATACATGAGATAATTTTCAATACAACTCATTAATTCATTTACTTAGGTAAATGTCAGGAGGAGCGGCAGAGCTATGAAAAGAAACTTGTGGAGGAGAGACGCCAGAAAGAGAATGCAATCAACAAACAGAAAAAAGTATATACCTTACGATTACGATATAATATTATCTTACGCCTTTTTTAGCAAATGAGGTTACATGTTACAACATGAACAGATTTATAAAGAAAATGCTAACCACCTCGTGGATAACGTGGACCATGTTACATGGTTCAGTTTCTTCTTTGTCTTGTTCACTTTATATTTACCACATTGAAAACTTTCCACTAAACTAAAAATACCTAAGAAATAATTGTATATCGTCCAATGTATAGACACTTACTTTTCGGTGTTATTATTCAATTTTGATTGTGATTTTTAAATTTTGTACTTCAAAACACTTGGTTCTTCTTTAATAAATTATGTTCGTTCTTTCTATTTTAGGCTTCCCAAGAGTGTTCTGGAGACTGCCGGAGAAAACTTAGAGAGGCTGAGAGAGAGAAAGAATCTCTTCGGCGGGATATAAAGCGTGAGTCTTCTTTTTAATGAATTATAGATAGTAACCGACATTAGGACTCGCAAAAAAGTTATACAGTGATATAGCTGCTGTTCATTAAATATTTCATGATGTAAGATATGACGAATTTAAACGCTTTCTGTAATTTTTTTTGGCATTAATAGTCCTGGAAGACAAAAATTTGCGGACTGATCGAGAGCTACAAAACGTCAAATCGACATTAATGCACGAGCAGAAAAATAAGGAGGTAAAAGTCTCATTCAATTAATCTAATACACGAAAATATTTTCTGCTTTGTCAATAATACAAGGCTAAAGAGCCTTCGTGAAAATTAGACAGTTACAAGGTGCTAAATGTGGGTGAATTAAAAATTTGACAGAATTCTCTGCCCCTCCTGTCGGCGCTTCAAGATCAAAATGCCCATCTTGAGTCAAGTCTTTCGGCTGAAACACGCTTGAAACTTGAACTTTTTGCAGCATTAGGTGAAGCACGTCGGCAGCTTCAAATCAGGTTTATTTTGTTTTTAAAAGGACTATCTTTCTGTATACTCCATGAAAAGAATGTTTTTAAATTTGAGAGAATGGAAATGGAAGGTATAATCATTTTTATTGTATGTTGTCAATCCAGAGATTCGTACATTAAAAGTAAGGAAGAAGAGTTGGACGAAATTCGTGGTCAACTCGTATCTATTCATAGCTATAGTAATGGTGAGTTTTAAGGATAATTTTACAGTGAATTTTAGTTTACGAGACAGTTTCCTCCAAATTTCACAATTTCAATGAAATTAATTTATTTACTAGCCGTGACAGACTTTTCAAATCAACAGCATCAACATGATCTTCAACAAGCACAGTTTATGAAAAACAACGTTGTTGGCATGAACGAGTGTCATCCATCATCATCACCTCAACAGAGAAATGACTCTCTCAATTTCTCTCCTCTCATTGAATCATAAATGAAGAGACTTGATCGTCTGTACTGAATAAGAAAACAACATCAACCTAGAAAGTTTTGATCACAACTGGACAACGCAAAATACATGTCATGAATGATGATAAAAACGTTACTCGTACTAAAAAAAAGCTTAGCCGTTTAGTTTAGTTTATACATATATATATAACAAGAATCACATCACACAAAAATACAACATCGTATCGCAAGTGCTCAAATGACTCTGTCGCTCTGGAGGTGAATACACTACTCATTAACTCTTTGTGTGTACATTTACAGTTATCAGTGTCAACGGGCATTCGAGGTACATGTCGTGTACTCTACCAAATCCTTTTTCTGTTACCGTGTGCTAATTTATATATTTTTGTGTGTGTGAGTGTGTATTTTCTGTTTTTTTTGTGATTGGCACAATTTTGTCTCTGTGTGTTTTTAACCTTATGAGAATTATATACACTCTGTACTAATACGGCAATAGCCTGTTGCTCGTGCATCTCATATATAGCAGGGTTAATAATTAATTCAGGTTATTAATTTCTTTTGAATTGGTAGCTGTTTTTTTCACAAGTAAAATCGTTTTAAAAATCGATTTAAATTAACTCACGGGTAAGTATAATTATTACATCAATGTAGCACAGAAATTACATGCCGACATTTTGACAGGGTTGTACAAAATGAAAAAAAAATGATTAAATAAAAGGATTACTTTATTTTGTTATCGTTAAGGGGTAAATCGTCGCATGTGGTAGTTAGCTGTCGATTAATTGATCTGTTATTAAAGTAATTATTATTTAATTATTATTGTTTTTATATTAATATACAATATATCTATAATTTAGCCAACGAAGTATTCAGTGTTCGATCTTGATAACTATTCAGCCTACAAAAGAGATTCTGTGATGTTGACATTTGAAATTTAGTGATCATCATTGACTTGAAATCCATGAGAAAGGAGAGAAAAAAAAATTAATAAGAGAACTAAATCAGTTTTTGTTGCTGAAATTATAAAACCAGTATATACTTATATACATATATTACATAGCATTTAAATTTTGTGAAGGGAAGAAAAAGATGACACGGCAATCAAAAATATTTGTAATGATGGAACAAATTTCTTTTGTGGAGTACTAATTTTTAACATTGAGAAATTAATTCAGAGAATAAATAAATCGGGAGGCTAGAGTAAAAAAAGAGAGAAGAATAGTGTCAACAAAATTATATAATTTATACAAAAATAATTTTGTGTGACAGTCTGGTACATGTATATTATGATTAAAAGAAGAAAAAAACAAAGATATTATTATAGGGAACTATTAATCAGATCAAGAACATGAATTCAATAAGAAAAAGAGAGAGAGAAAAATGCACCATGCAACAGCGATACGATGTACATTCATATAATCAAGCCGCCACAATGTACTTCTTCTAATGCAAAGTTAGTAGACTTATTAATGATGATATGTACTTATATATACACCAATATATATACATATTATTATTATGTGATCTATAGGGTTAGAGACAAAACAAAAAACTCTACAATAATAATATAAAAATATATTGTTGTAGGTAACATAAAAATACATAGAATATTATACAATCTGTGTATAATATTAATTACTACGGGCTAAAAAAAATCATGATTCATGACACTGACAATGATGACAGAGAGTGGGGAGGGGAATGTGAGGTAAACTTTTTTGATGTACACAAAAAAAAGAAGAGGAAAAAAAATATATAGGCAATTTTAACTGTCTTGAATGACATGTAACTGTAAAACTGGTGAAACATAAGAGTCTATAATGGTGAGAGAAGACTATGAAAATTTTAATTTTCATTGCAGAACTATCTCCAGTACCATTTAACTATATAATACTTGTATTATGAATATTTAAATGTAACGTTAATTGTTGATTGAGAATCTATGTTTCAAGGACATTACAAAAAAAAGTATAAAAAAAATCAATCTGTATGGTCGTCGTCAGAAGAAAGCGTCAATTTAAACTGTATTCTCTTTTACTTACTAAATGTATCAGTAAAAACTTGAGTGTTACTGCATCATATAAAAATTTGTCATTTATGTGTTCATTCATTGACTTCATCCTCCAGTTTTGGTATTTATAGCTTTTATGCATATACAATGTATTTTATGCATGTCTTGACTTGGCACAGAAGAGAGAGAGAGGAAAGGGAAATTTTTAAGTCTCACGAGCATTTCATGAGGCTTATAATACACCACATCCGTATACCTTTGCTATTCTACAGGAAGGTAAGTCCAATTTGAATGCCTTGGACACAATTTACATGTACAGCCTTAATATTATAGACTTTTACAGGTACAGGTAGGGGACTGGATAATAATATCAAAAATAATTTGTTTAGTATTTCCCCCAATAGAAAGTGAAATCTTTCCTTTTGCTGGGGTTCCTTCAAAGGATTTATGATTAATTCATATTAGCATAAAATTTTGACCTTGTAGAATTTAATCTCTTTGATTTTATTTTAATTGTTTGATTTTTAATTGTAAAATTATATTTCTCTCAAAAATCTGACTGCAGAGAACAAGGACACAGAGTTCGTGGGGTACATTAAAATCTTCATGATTTTGAAATAAATAGCATTAAAAGCATCATTCTTTAGCTTATTTATACAGTTAGAAAAAAGGTGTTTATTTAATATTTATATTTTAAACTCTGATGATGGATGATGAACGGTAATAGTAAAGTTATAAAACGTTCAAGTATTGAAAAATGGAATGAAAAATAAGACTGGGGAAGGAAGAATTGACTAGAGAAGATTTTTGGGGGTAATAGTTTTAGTAATGTACACGGTAAAGGAGAAAATAAAGTTTGGGGTATTGGTTCATTGGAAGATGAAATTACCTTGGTTGTGTCTTAAAGAGACCTTGCACCTATTTATGGTATTGTCTGGCGGGGTCTATTATTATTATTGTCCTTTAATTTTTCAACCACCACCAACCACTAAAGCTTGTACGAAGGGAGAGAGAGAGAGAGAGAGAGTCAGCTGGAGAGGAAGGGGTTACAAGGGGGGACTTGGGAAAGCTGTTCAGGTTTTAATACATAATAGTTATGGCATTGAGGATCATGCAATTTACAGTGGACAAAACAGATGAAACCTGAGTGCTGAATGCACATGACCCCATTTTTTCAGAAAAAGTAAAGACAAGACCGCCTTGAGGCGGAAAACAAGTGTGATGGACACTAGGCAAGTTTAGTTGTGAGGACATCCTCATTATAGACACACACGGCTCCCGTAAAAGGTGAACAAGAAATTTCTTCCCGGTTTTCCAGTTTTCCAACTCATCCCTCATGTCTTCTTCCAATTAGTTTAAATTAATACAGTTTTGGAGAGTGTCAAAAAAGTAAAAGTTCTATTTTTGGTGAATTTGAACAATTGAAAGAGAGACGGGAATATAATTTGATAATGGAGACTTCTCTACGAAAGACGAGTACCGTCTTGACTCAAGAGTCTCCACTAAAGAAACCTCACTGCATGTGGTAAGTCATAAGATTTTATAAGAAGAAATTATACAATTGTGTTGACCAGACTGTGAGGGTGTAATTTTCATAATAAAAAAAATTAAATGTACAGTGTACAGCTAATGTTACAGCTTGTGCTAGACTTGTTCAACAAGTTGTTCCCCGTATTATGCGTTCATTAGGATAATGAGACTACCGTACAGATATATTTACGCATAGTCTGTCTGGTCATAGTCTATTTTTTGTAGTAAAATTTACAAGAGAAAAAAGTGCATAAAATTTAATTGGATTTCCTTCCTCTTTTATATTTCAAAAAGGTCATCATCCCTTCCAGTTTTTTTTAAAGTTACAATATAAAAATTATTCTCTCAAAAAATCAGAGTACAAAGTCATGCTTTGATATGCATTTTTTTTGTCTGCATGAACTTCTCATCATGTAAAAAAAGAGTCAAATGGTGACCATGCTAAACTTCAATTTATTTTTTATCGTTCAATAGCTCACAAGACAAAACAAGTAGGATTGGCTTGGAATGTGCATTGCAATGGTCAATTTGTTATCACTAATTTTCCCAATTTCTAGTTGAAAAGTAACTTCTTTTATGCGTCTGATTAAAATTGTTTTTTACGTGTGTGTCAAAAAGCCTTTGTGCATAATAAGTTGGAGTTTACAACTACTTAGTCACCGGCAAATGTACTGATACATTGTGCGCATATTATGTGTCTGTGATTTACTCAATCATGATTTGCATGGAATGTGAGGACTGGTACATGTTAGAATGACCGATATTATATCGGCAATATAAGAAAAGGTTAAAAGAAATGTTATTGAGTTGTAGAGAAATTGAATAAATTAAAAGAAATACAAATTACTCATCGTAATCTTTGTTGTTTGAGGATTTTATAGAAGGAGGAGGAGGATTTTAAAAATGGTTCACTCTCGTTTTTCATTCCCCCTTTTCTGACAACAATAGAGACTTGCCATTCCCATGGCTCGTACATATATTTGTATAGAGACTCTAAATGGTTGAAAGTGAAATTGACCATCTTCACCTTAAAACTTTAGAGGCAAATGGTTTAAGCCTACAAGTTTATATGAAAGGTATAGGGGTAATAGGGACCATATTGGATTTACCTTGTCCACTGGAATTGGAATGTACTTGACAATCATCATAACAAATGTAAATTTAGTCTTGCATATTATAGTCTTGTGTAGAGGTATGTAAATTTTGTATTGTGATTGTAGAAAGCTGTAGAAAGTTTTTGATATTTTTATAATAAGATGTAATAATTAAGATAATTCTTTGCAAAATGTTCATCCTGGAGAGATAATATAATTATCAACTTATTTAAAACCATGTGTAAACTAGTTTTGAATATACTTAAATAGTATGTTGAACATGTTTGGAGGAATAATTATAATATCCCTTTTCTGCTCTGTAGGGAAAAGACCTTGTACTTATTTAAGGTCCTTTTGACTGGTCTATTCATATTATTATTGTCATCCACAATAATCACCAATGCTTCAGCCACCGAGTCAATTTCAAGTGAGGAAGGAAGTATGAGACTAATGACAACAAATGATGATTTGAGAAAGTTTTTCATCCATTCTAACATGGGAGACCAAGTTCGACTTCTTGTGGAAACATTTCAACAAGCTGAGACTGGATGGTTGAGTCGACAACAAAGAATTGAGAGTCTATGGATTAATAGTAAACATTTTACTAATGACATTTTATTATATTTCTACAAATTTTTCTTGTTATAGTCGTAAAATTATTTAAATGCCCCCTTTTCCCCTTTTTTTATAAAAAAAAAGATCAAGGAGCAGATGCCAAGTCAGCCATTGGTATAGCCTACGCTCATGGAGCCCCAAATGCTCAAGCAATGGCCCTATCAAATACATCAGTCCTCATGGAATTGGCGACCTTAAATTTTTTGAAAACCCTTGAAAGTCTGGCAATAACAAATTCATCTGGAAGTAGACAGAAACGGCAGAGTATTCACTATGACTATGGAAAACAACAACCAGATGAAGATTTAAAGTCTGTAATTCGACGTCAAAGTAATGATTTAGACCTTTTTGATGTCAGTCCCTTCATTCATCAAGAACAACCCAGTCCCATGTGTAATTCTGATGAAGAGACTTTGCCCTGTGATGCTTCCACTCCTTTTCGAACATTCTCTGGATGGTGTAATAATTTGAGGAATCCAACATGGGGGAAAAGTGTAATAACCTTTGATCGAATGATACCAGCAGCCTATCAAGATGGAATTTCTGTCCCAAGGTCAGAGTCAGTTCTTGGTGGTCCACTTCCATCTCCTCGTTATATATCATCCACTGTCCACATTGATGTGTCTCATCTCTCTCATCGTCATACTCTCATGATGATGCAATTTGGTCAATTTTTGGATCATGTAAGTTTTTAATAAATGAGCAATAAAATTATTAGAGAGTTTTCAACTAATTTTTTTATGATTTAAATTCTCAAAGGATATAACTCATACCCCGGTTAATAAAGGACCAGAGGACACAATTCTTAATTGTCGAGATTGTGAAAGTTATCTTCATACTCATCCTGAATGTTGGCCTATTGGAGTTCCAGCTGGTGATGGATACTATCCTCATATGAATACGACCACTGGACGACCTTATTGTATTCCCTTCACAAGATCCCTCCCTGGACAACAAAGAATGGGTCCAAGGGAGCAAATTAATCAAAATTCTGCTTTTATTGATGGGTCAACAGTTTATGGAGAGACAATTTGTAAAGCAAATTTATTAAGGGCTCCTGGTGGACGACTTAATTTTACATTTAATCCAGAACAAGGTGGTAAAACTTTAATGCCCCAAGTGGCTCATTTGAGAGAATGTAAGTCTCCCTCAGGCTATTGTTTCTTTGCTGGTGATCCAAGGGCCAGTGAACAACCTGGATTGGCTGCTCTTCATACAATTCTTCTTCGGTCTCATAATCGTTTTGTGGATCATTTGGCCCAGGTCAATCCTCATTGGGATGAGAATAAATTGTACTTTGAGGGACGACGACTCTACACTGGAATTTTTCAACACATTACTTACAATGAATTTTTACCAAGACTCTTGGGTGCTAAAATGATTCATGCTTATGGACTGGGACTACAAAATGAAGGACACTATATGGGATATGATTCTAATTGTCAAGCCACAGCTTTCAATGAATTTGCAGCGGCTGCCTTTAGATTTGGTCATAGTTTAATTCGACCCAATTTAGCTAGAGTTGATAATCGATACAATGGAATGTCCCCTCACATTCCCCTACGTGATGGATTCTTTAATTCTGATATGCTTTACAAGGTAAATGTTTATTACAAATTTTGATTCTTCTTTTTCTTAATCTCTTGTGATTGACTTGTAAATATTTTTTTTGTAGCCACTCATGATTGATGAAATTATTCGAGGACTATTGGCTGAACCCATGGAACAATTAGACCCCTTTGTCACAAATGAAATAACAAATCATTTATTTGAGGATAAGAAGAGAGACTTTTCAGGACTGGACTTGATTGCCATTAATATTCATCGTGGAAGGGATCATGGACTACAAGGATATAATTTCTATCGGGAAGTTTGTGACTTGCCCAAGGCAACAACTTTTCGGGATCTTTTGACTGAAATCCCAACTGAGGTCGTCACAAGACTGGAACATGTTTATCAACACGTTGATGATGTTGATTTATTCACTGGATCATTGGTAGAACGGGCTGTTCCAGGAGGATTGGTTGGTCCCACAATGGCTTGTGAGATGTTTTATTTATTCTTAGAACAATCTTATACTTTGAACTTCAAAGTCACTGTTAAATATTAAAAGGTGTCTTAATTCTGTTAGAGGAATTTCATTTAATTAATTAATGATGATATTTTCAACTGAAAAAAATTAGGTATAATTGGATCACAATTTAAGCGACTAAGACAATGTGACAGATTCTGGTATGAGACAAATGACCCAGCTCTCAAGTTCACTGATCATCAATTGGCTGAAATTAGGAAGATGACTTTATCAAAAATGTTGTGTGATAATTTTGACACGGATTCTGAAATTCAGAAAGCAGCTTTGTAAGTCATGAAAAATATTTTATTTAATTTTAACACCCCATGATTATATTAATTTTCGAGACTTGTAAATTATTCTTTTTTGTTCATTTTTTAACAGGGACGCACCACACAAATTTTTGTAAGTCAGCTACGATTTATTTACTAAAAAGAAGTTGAATTTTCCAAAAAAAAGTTTACTAAAAATTCTTCTTTGTGTTAGAAATCCACGTATACCCTGTGATCGACTTCCAACTTTGAACTTTGAGGCATGGCGAGAAACTCCTGGACCAGCTCTGACCCCACAACCCATCGTTCATCTTCAATCTCCACCAATTTTACCAGTACCACCCAAAGCTCCCAAACGGTGTAGAGTTGGTGATCATCACATTGAAGTTGGAGAATCTTCATTACCCTCTCCATGTGTCTCTTGTATTTGCTCTCCCGAAGGCGTAAGTCTATAAATAATAATGATGAATAATTAAACAGTTTCTATTTTTGTGTTTATTATTTCATGGTATTTAATCCAAGTGCCTTGTACATAGTCCACCTTATAGGCAAATTGGCATGTTTTTTTTTGTTGAATTTAATTACAGACCAAGTGTGCTTCACTAAGAATCATCAATTGCATGAGACTAATTGAAGAAGCTCCTATTGAAGACATTATGAGGGACATGATTTGTACTCGACAGGTAAGAAAAAATTAACAACAAAAACAATCTTAAATTATTTTGATTGGACTTAATCTCAATTAATTTTTCTTGGGTTTTGACAGTGTGGCTACCTCCTCTCCTCACCTCTCTTAACAAATAGTTTACACACCAGTGCATCAAATCAGCAGTCATCCGTTATCAGTAATGACATTGAAAAGCTTAGGCCAACTAGAAGTCGACTGGGTTAAAAATTATAAACTTTTAACTCAGTTAACTTTATGATGACTGCTTTTTTTAATTCAAGAGAGTATTGTGACTGCATATTTTTTCTGACTGCTTTTGACTCTTTTAAAGTACTAACTACAATAGAGCGCTAAGAGTTACCATTAATTTCCTTGGTTTTATTTTGTATTCATGTGCCAAAATGTCACAGATATTTTATCATTTTTGTGCATGAAATGTTATCCAGATTTTATGATCATTATTCTATACATTGTAGACTATGTTTTGTGCTATATACTAGTTTACTATTCGCTTATGCTCAGTTTTATTACTCTACACAATTATTTGTATCTTACTAGTTAATAATTTGTAGTATTTCATGGCATTCTTTTGGGAACAAATTTATTTTTGTGCATAAAAATTTTAGTAAGTAGTGACGAGTGACTTATTTTAGGAGGCGAGATAATCACTCATGATTGAGACAAATATTGTTCCTACAAAAGAACGATGGAGTAGAGAGACAGATTATTAATTGTCATGTAAATTATTACCTGTACTTCTTTTATGTAAATGTAAAATGTGGATTCTCAAGTCAAGTGTACATATTTGAGAAACAAATATCGTATTAGCTCCTCTTTTAGTTCCAATTCTTTTAGTTAAATTTTAAAGTATTATAAGTACAACAATAATATACTCTTATACATAATTACAATAGTCTTTAAAACGTACATGTACTACAAGAATAATTTTTTTTAAACAACGGTTTGACTAGTTTTAGACTAATATTATTTTAATTTTACACGGTCTTATTATTATAACGCGATGGAAAGTTATATTTTATTACATGAAATAGTTTTGAAACGTGACAAAGTATTCAAACATCATAATAATACTATACTCACTCTAATAAAATACTAATGTGAGATTTGATTTTAATTTGACAAATAGTGCCAATAATAATTATCATACTTTTTTAATTTTTAAAATAAAATGACTCAACTTTCATTGTTGTTTTTACCTCCTGCTCATACTAAATAAACAATAGAAATCTTTAAATTGAAAAGTATGATTATGATAAAAGCAATAAAGTAATAAATTATACGAAAAATGACTAAGAATTTTGTATTGTTTTATAGGTACGCTCGGTACCTTAGAAATTAATTCTTATGGGCTTTATTCAGCTTAATCATTTTTTTCCGTACATACTGGATAAAATTCGCTTCGTTACGTACATGAGATATTATTATTTTGTAATGTATAATTCACAATTAAGGATGGTGATTAAAGCGCACAAACTGAAAAAAGAATGAACAAAAAGGAGATCATGGTCATACTCTTAACTATCACCAACTTCTCCTGGTTTTCCATTTTCTGGATTGATTGTGGAACTGGCTTGGACACATTTCCAAAGACCGTAGTTGGTCCCTACATTAGTTTGCCATAGACGTAACGTTCCATCCTCAGAACCGGAAGCATACAATTCAGCATCGGGTGAAAATCGAACGCAGTGGACGGGGCCAAAATGTCCTTTGAACGCTTCTATTATGTGCATAATAAAATAGTAACCAATTTAGTTCATATTACAATGTGTTATCATTATAAAAACTAGGTTGAAGATAGAAGGAAATCATAAACTTACCAAGTTCAATACCAGAGTCAAAATCGTATTTGTAGATTTTAAAATCTTCACCTCCGCAAACAAATATAGACCTGTCTGGTTTCATGGATGCGGAATGTATTTGAGTTGGCACTTCAAATTCCTTTATCAGAGTGAGGCTACATAAATAAATAGAAAGATTGTCAACAAAATCCAACAACTTGTTACTACACATTTCAAAAAACACAACACCAAAGGGGAAGAATTATATATGATACCCACTAGTCAGTACATACATGCATACTATAAATTGAGTTATTTGAGTTGTATAACCAGACAACATATTGATCTTGCACATACTTGCACAACATCAATAGTTTGAAAAAACTTGTTACGAAATTATAGATAAATGTAAGTAAACAAAAGCCTACAATTGTTTGACAAAGTTAATGTAATTATGTTATTAGCTATGATTATTACTTGTCTAAATTCCAAAAGGCCACCGTGTTTCCATGTGTCAAGGTTAGCATCCGATTTGTAGTAGAAATTTCAATATCGCTGACAGGATTAGCAAATTCCTAAAAGAAATAAAGCAAAAGAATGACAATTAATGTTAACAGCTTTTAAAATACTTTTAAAAATATTTGTTGACAATATTAACGGTACAGATGTTGTTGCAAGAAGAAGAAACGTGAAAAAAGAATCACTATTTTAATGATTGTTAAAAAGTAATTTAATTTGTCTTTACCAGCTTGCGAATCTCTTGGGCATTGACAACATCCCATAATCTAACAGTTCTATCATCTGAGCAACTGACTATGTATTTCTCGGTGTAGAATTCACAGTGTCGAAGATTTGATTCATGGCCGGTCAATTTTAAAGGCTCTATAATCATAAGTCATAATGTAATTATTAAATTCATGCATATGTAATACCTGTATACTATAATATAGATATGTACATAGTTTGATTATATCAAATTTGAATTCGTACAAAATCTAGCAAATATAGGACTCACCAGCATCGGGCCGTTGTAGATCGAAGATTCTTACAATTTTCTCATTACTTCCTGTCACTAAGAGATTACCTAATCATACAAATAGTCAAATTAATCATCATTCCAAGTGAATGTCTGTAATTAAACTTGAATAAGATGCATTCATTTGTAATACATACCTTGTGGGTTAAAGGCAACTGATTTAACTATGTGATTATGTTGAAATGCATGTTCTTCTGTCCCACTTAGGGCATCCCAAATCTAGAAAAGAATTTGTACAAATACATTGCAGATACATATACGCATTTGATCATCGTGGTGGTTTACCTACCCTACACAATATATAGGCATGTACATGGAACTAATAATTTACCTTGGCACTAAAATCGGCAGCGCCTGTAGCTGCTCTAGTTCCATCATAATTTAATGCGACACCCCAAACAGCTCCTTTATGACCCTCAAATGTTCCAATCCAGTCACCCGTATCGCCTTGTCGTAGCATGGGTTTTCCATCTAAAAGATAATTTTTAAAAAATGAAGAGACTGAAATGTAGGTATTTGATATCATTTGAATAGGACAAATGTGAAGGTACCTTTACAAGCTGAGATTACAAAATAGCCATTGTCGGTAATGCCACTAAAGGCTAAATGAACGACTGGTCTGGTGTGCCCGTGGCATGTCAATGGAGTTTGCCTAACAGACATGTTTGAATAATCTAACCAACTTTTATAATTAAATTCCAATCTCAAAATAGTAAAATTCGAAAGTTAACACATGGAAATTGCAACAATCACATGCAACGTCCCTCCAATAAATACTTAAACCCGCATATACAGAGCTACAAAACTATAATCACAATTTCTTAATTTTAAATGTCTTTTAATCAAGTCAAGGGTTGTTTTGCAACTTTTACTAAATGGTCCCTGGCCACAGGCGATCCAATTTGGATCAACCAAAAAAAAATTCTGGGGTCAACTTCAAACGTGACCGGCTTTGGTTCATAGAGCAATTGAAAAAATTACTTCTATGATTTTCAATTAACCTGACTTTTATTTAATTTAACTTTTACAGAGTTAGAATGAGCGTCATAAATGATGATAAGGATAACAATTTGCTGAATAATAATACATGCAATTAAATTTTAATTTTTTAAATCTCATTAGTATGTTGAACCGAACAAAAAAATTTTTTTTAATACAGACTTTCTCTTGGACAAAACGTAAAACGCTACAATTTACTTAAATGACATGCACAAAAAATTATATCTTATCAATATTATTTACTATACGAAGAATTTGATGATGTATGTCTTTTTTTGTTTTGTTAATGACAATAATTGTGATTGTACAAAAACAAATTCTATGAAGCTTTGAAATCATTGGAAGAGTCATCAGTACTACTGCTGTTGACAAGTGGTACTTCTATGGTTTTTCCTTTAACATTTTCAAGGGACGGTTGAGGAATTGATTTATTAATTGGTGCTGGAGATTTTGAGACATTTGGTGTAATTCTATGACTTCTCTTTCGTCTCAACCGTCTACATGAAGATAGCAATGCAATAGAACTGGCCACTATACAACCCAAAACTAAGAACTGAAAACAATTAATTCTTTAATTTTTTTCCTTCAATTTTAATAAATATTAATTAAATTATTAATAATGATAATTTACTCACAACAACCCTGTCCTTGAATCCGTTTAACTGACAAATATGAAGTTTCTCCATACATGAACGTGTGTCATCATAACGACCTTTGGCTCTCTCTCGAAAATCTTTCTCAGTACAAGAACTACTGTGACAACGAAAATTGTGACATGATTTTGATCCCAAATATTTTCGATTGGAATCCGTGTACATTAATGTTGAAGACAGAATGAGTCCAAAAGAAACCATATAAACTAACAGCCCAATCAAATTTGATACAATACACTGAAAAGTTTCAGAGAAAAGCCATGTCCGTAAAATTATCCTCATTTTCACTATTTACAAATACAACAAATTTTTGAATGGAGAAAAAGACATACAATGTAGATGTTAGCCATAACATTCTTCTTCCATCCAATGTAAATATTAATGACAATTATATACATGACAAAAGCTGTACACATCATCTCCAAGAAAATTTGTTCAAAGGGTAAATCCCTTCGATGACCCTGAAAGAGACTGTCATAATCAGAACGATTTGATTTGTAAGATGTTCCATTCTCCCAGTATAATTTACATTTAATAAATTCTTGAAATGAAAATCTGTCCTTCTTATGATCTATCATACTATTCCATAATTTATCATTGATGAATGCCGTCACTTCCAACCCTATGGATAGACCACTCAGCATCTAGAATACACAATAAGTCAAATTATCATTTCATTGTCATGTGCATCCAAATACTTTTTTGTTTTAACTAAATAGCTTCTCCTTACCAGAATGATGGTTTGACATGATAAAATTAAATACTCCATATTACAGAAATTCTATTTACAACTTATAATTTATGTGCAAGAAATGATAACATGTTTGTTCGTAAATATGAAATTGCTTCCTGTAATTTTTATCTTTTGTCAACCTAAAGTACAGGTGTACCTATTATCATACCTCATCAGTGCACCTGTCTTCATGTGGACTCAATGACATTGTCTGGCTGACTGAAATTTAGTCAATAGATCTAGTCCTCACTTTTCATATTTACATGGCAACACTACTTCTATGAAATGCCCACTTTCAGTGACTTATGTTTCATCTTCATAAATGCAAAATGATAAAATATGCAAAACTCTTTGAAAGAATTTATTAATGTTCCCATCCATTTTTGTACAATATTCATCTCTTTTCTAAGAGCAATTATATATACATTATGAAACGACAAAATAATTTACAGATATGTGCAATAATTATGAGAACAGTATAAATTTATTATTTTTACTGCTAAACTTTCTAATTATTTTTTTAAAAAGTTTTAAAAAATGAGAGACTCAGGTACAGTGCAGCAAATCATAGTTAAGATTAACAATAGATTATTATACATTTAAAAGCAATCTCTGACAGGTCAGTACAATAAAAATCCAAAGATTTTTCGTGAACGATGTTCTTTGGGTAAAGTAGTGAGCCATTTTCTAAACGCTGTTACTAATACACCGAGGAAAATAATTGAGCCCCCAATAGAACTGCAAAACAAACCAAAAAGCACGTTATAATACAACTCATCACCTGTATTTTTTTTAATTAAAAAATTAATATCAATTTTCTGTACCTAAAAATATCTGGAGCAATTCCTTGGAAAATAAATTGCATAATAAACCCAAAAACGACATCACAGGTTCTAATCAGACTCACAATTCCAGCCATTTCCATTTTCAAAGCAAGAATGATGGACATTTGACCTATTATTCGTTAAATTAAAAATAAAATAAATTAATTTTTCTTAACATCATGTGTATAAGTGGCACATTTTCCATAAAATTGTACAAGTTGCAATTACCCATGAAAGAAAGTACAGCGACTCCAGTCAACATCAAAATTGGCCAAAATTCCTGTGGAAGGGAGAATCCTCCAGCCAAAACTTGGGTCAAGATAAGTGACTGAACGATCCCAATCGCACCAAAAACGAGCAACATGAGAGCGAATTGTACGGATCGAATTTTTCTCGTTATGATGGTCATCAGTGCAGAGGAGATTAAGGAGCCTGTCGCAAAAGCTGTGCCAATCTGTAAATTAAATATTTCTCCTCTAAATTATTTGTAATACTAGATTTATATTATGTGAATTAATTGACAATAAAAATATCCCTCACCAATGTGTCTTCATCAAATCCTTCTGCTCCAGTTAGAATTGGAGGTCTCGTAATGATGACCACTCCCAAAAGGGCCAAAAAGGCCGTTAAAATGGCAATGACTCCAGTTTTCTCTCCCAAAAAGAAATGAGCCAAGATGGTGACCAGTATAGGAGAACTATACGAGATGACTGAAGCATCTCCAATTGTCATATATTTCAAGGCAAAATAACGTAAAATCACTGATGACGCGCCTAAAATTCCTCGACACTGTCCCCAAAAAATTATTATTAGCTTATAGAATGTAGAATGAGTTGATAAAATTCAAATACTATAATTTATTTAGTAAATCTCACCACTAAACCAATGACAGTCTTCCATTTATCCCAACGATTTAGAGGCCAGACCGTGTCAAATACGGACCCATGTTTTTGACTCTTTCGGCCTGGACCACACTCAAAGTACATGAGTAAAGGAATGGATGGAATCATGATTCCCGTATATCTCCAAAATGATGATGATTGTGCATTGACATCATAAGCTTGAAGCTTCTGTACTAGTAGAAGCACCGTTGAAAATAAAATACTGGCCGTCAGAGCCAAAGTCATGCCACCTATAAAATCAATGGATTTTTTTTAAAAAAATTATAAGTAATTTGAATATATTTTGTAATTGTTTGTCCTACCATATTGCCGGACGCATGTTTTTTTCTCAACATCCTCTGAACTCTCTGATGATTTCTCTTTGGTAATAATGTCAGCAGTAGAAGAATTTCCTATGATTGACCCATATCCAAGAGATTTTTCTACATCAATTGAATCCCCTGGTCCATGAATCATTCCCAAATTTGTCACTCCATTTGAACCACTTCCCTCATCCAAACATTTTGCATCTTTACACAAATCTGTTCTTGAATTTGAATCAATTGGATATGAACTTCCAAATGTGTCAGAAGATTTAATTGACAGTAAATCAGCCATTTGGTCACTGTTTCTTGAATAATAATAAATTAGATCACTTTTTTTCTAATTGACGAGTTCTTGAATTGACTGAAATTGAACAGAGAAATAATTAAAATGATGAAAATTGAATACTCAAAACTTGTAGAAATAGTCTCAAAGTAGTTTAGATCTTGTCTTATCAACCTTCAACAGAATAATGTAAATTAGTACAAAAACTAGTCAAAGTTTTCCATTAGATAAGAAAATTAAAAGGGTTATGGTGGTCCAAGTTATTTTTGTCTATTTAGTCAAATACTAAGAATCAGTACATCTGAATGACATTCTAAGAATCCAACTTTATACAAGAACAAATGACCTTGACATCATCATGTCAAAAGACAGGTCATTCACATTATTATGATTTTTTGACTCGTAGAAATATTTTAACCTTATCCTACTCTTGACCACGTATACTACACAATTGAGAGAGACAAAGATATTTTTCAAGGGTGGCAATGATGATCAACTTTAGCTCTCGTCTTTGGATAGACTTTTATCTTAAATAAATAAACAACTTTGTGCCCACTTGCTTGTCTTCAGAAATTAGTAAGACTGATACAAAAATCATCAATAACAAGAAAAATCAAGGGTCCAGTCTCAAACTGAGGACAAAAAAATTGTGTACTTGCAACTACCCCCCATGTAATAAATATGTGTACTTTTTCTATCATTTAATTTATTATGGTCATCCATGCTCAATTTGGAGACTGGAGTTCCCATTGATTACGAATAATAGACGTCAGTTCATGTAAAAATACATAAGGAGTATTATGAAATTATATACAGTGTGTTCATGGGAAAAGATTCAATTTTTTTGGAAAGGGAAAAGATTGAGAAATATTTCCCGTCCTCTCATCATTGGAAATGTTGCCCAATCTTTCCTTTCCCAAAAAAATTGAATCTTTTCCAGTGATTGTACACTGCATAGTTTTTTTTGAAAGAGTTTGGGAAATGACTTATGATTTAGAATTTGTATTCTAGGTATTTGGAAAAAATTACTCAGCACAAAAAAATACAACAAGTGATTGTTAACTTTAACCTTGTTCACAATGGAGTCAAAAAATGTTTTTTGAAAAAACTTTTTTCCCATTTGACACTCACAAAGAAAGAAGTTTTATTCATACATTCAACTTGCTTTACAATATTTTTACTTCCCATACTATTCAACACGCAATTTTTTGGTCAAGTTCATGGGGATGGGTTAAATTGTATAAAATTAAACTTTCAGCTGTGACTACATCTGTCACTACCTATAATATTCCAAGACTTGTTTTATTGTGGTAGGGAATGAGTGTCAAATTTTATTTTTATCAGGAGAACAAAAAAACAGATTGTAAGTACTGCTTATTTTTTAAATTTAATTTACATTATAAAAGCATACTGATTTTAAATATAGATTGCTGGAAAAAACATACAAATGATTTTCCAATCCATTTTCAATCTATGCAAAATCTTTGTTGAGCGAACATGTACAAAAATAATACTGGAATATTTTTCTCTAGAATACAAGGAGACACATACAGGTCATTATTATAGTCACAATACGATTAGAAATTTACAAGTCTGTAATTATAAATCATGATATGCTATTTCATGAATAATTATCATATTGACGTCAATTGAGAAAAATTAAACTGTCCATGACATTGACTTTGTTCTCAACTGGTACAATTTTGTATATTTAATTTATTTACAAAAAAATACTGATTTAATGGGGAATTAAAATTTGTGGAAAATAACCTTGTTTTTTTAAAGCTTGTCTTTGTTGTCAACCAATAACACGAAAGGTTGATGAGTTACAAATTGTCACATGCTGCATTGTAGTGCATTTTATCGAGATTAGACACGCTGTATTTTGTGTTGTATTGTATATGTACAGGGTGTTCGTTCAGAAAGTCCTATGGGAGTGAGTGGAGACTTGGTTTCGCGTAAAATTCCCATGTTA